>APFE030421668.1:0-14687 GCA_000404065.3 Pinus taeda
AGGGTGTGGGAGGGGGTAGAGAGACGAGTGAGGGTAGGTTGGACGGTGAGGGGGAGCAGAAGGAGGGGGATGAGGGAAGGTGGGGTGAGGAGGAGGGGAAGGGTGAAGGGTAGGGGTAAGAGTGGCATGAGGGGTGAGGGGGAGAGGTAGGGGTAGGGACAGTGGGAAATGGGGGTGAGGTGGGGGAGAGGTAGGGGTAGGGATGGGGGAAACATCGAAAATATTTGTTAATTTGGTTGATAAAAAATGTTAAGTTTATAAAAGAAAATCTAGTGGACGGTCGATTGCAGGATGGGGTTGCCCTGGGCCCACCATGCTCATGGCGGAAATATTTCTTAATTTGGTTGAAAAAAAAATTTAAGTTTAGAAAAAAATCTACTTCGTTAAACTAATTTAATATGAGAAATTTCAAGGAAAAAATTTAGCTGACCTTTCAATTGCGGGAATTCTTTGTTGAATATGTTATTGATCCCAACGTAGATGCTCCACAAATTCGCTCCAAGTCTTTTAATGAACCTCAACAAGCCTTGATGTAACATGAATAATAGTGATAAGAGAATATATAGGTGAAACTACGGAGATGTTTTACTGTACGGTGAATGCCGGATTAATTAGTTTTAATAAATTTTAACATGTTAATTTTTTTATGGCGATGAATGAAAATATGATAAAGTGAACTGTATGGAATTGTTTTATAGCGAGGTGAATGTGGGTTTAACTTGTTTCAGAATGTATTATAAAAATTTAAAAAAACATTCAATTGTTTAGTAAATATTATATACTTTGACTATTAAAATAATTTAGGTAGAAGTTGTAGTTTACAATTTTAACTTTAATGATTTATTTCATAAAAAAGATTAAGTTTACATTTTTCATTAAATTGCATAATAAAATAATGAAGTGAAATAAATCTCACAAAATTTTAGGGGGGAAATATTTTCGCGAATTTTTTTGGTTGGAAACTTTTTGGAGGGAAATATTTTCACGAAATTTTTTGGGGGGAAATTTTTGGAGGGAAAATTTCATTCTCTATGCCATATAATATCTTTAGGAGACTCTCCATTTGTATCATTCAAAATATTCTATTTGAAAGGGATGGATTTTCTTGATAGTGAAGTTTTGATTATACAGCATCAACATCTTCATCGCGTAACAACTCTATTCATATGGATGAATATAGCGGGAATTCTTCCACTATGAATAGAAAGTCCAATTCTTCCACTTAGTCCTGTATCCAAGGACTTATGAGAGTAGCACTGATGAAAGAGGGGATGGAAAATTCAAATAAATAAAGAGTCACAGAATTCCAGTTAAGTCCCGAATTCCGAAGGACTATGAAAGCCAGTAGTTGAGATAAAGCTTGATGACAAGGTTTCAAAAGAATGGGTGTCCTCACATGTCCCACGTTAAGTCTATTCTAATGGCTATGAAAGCAGCAGTGATGAAGAGCAAGATGGTGAAGTTCAAAAGAATGGAGTGTCACGGTGTCCACTCAGTCCTAATTCTAAGGACTATGAGCATAGCAGTGATGAAGAGCGTGATAACGAATTTGAAAAGAATGGAGTGTCAAAGTGTCCACTTAGTCCTAATTCTAAGGATTATGAGAGCTGTGGCGATGAAGTGCATGATGATGAATTTCAAAAATATGGAGTGTCATGATGTCCAGTTAGTCCTAATTCTAAGGACTATGAGAGCAGCTTTGATGAAGAGCGGGATGATGAATTTCAAAAGTGTGGAATGCCATGGTGTCCAATTAGTCCTAATTCTAAGGACTATGAAAGTAGCTTTGATGAAGAGTAGGATGATGAATTTCAAAAGTATGGAGTTCCATGGTGTCCAGTTAGTCCTAATTCTAAGGAATATGACAGTAGCAGTGATGAAGAGCGGGATGATGAATTTCAAAATAATGTAGTTTCACGGTGTCCACTTAGTCCTAATTCTAAGGACTATTAGAGCAATAGTGATGAAGAGCGTGATGATGAATTTCAAAAGAATGAAGTGTCACAATGTCCTCTTAGTCCTGATTCTAAGGACTATGAGAGCAACAGTGATGAAGGACATGATGATGCACTTAGTCCTAATTCTAATGAGTATAAAGGTAGCAGTGATGAAGGACAAGATGATACACTTAGTCCTAATTCTATGGACTGTGAGAGCAGCACCGAAAATGCACATGAGGAAGAATATCCAATAAACATCGAGTGAAAATTTCCATTGAGTCTGAATTCTATGGACTATGATAGTAGAACTGAAGAAGGGGAAAATGAAGAATATCATCCAAGTCAGTATTTGAAAAGCACAGTTGATCATAGTGTGGATAACATTCGTCTTAATGATGATAAAAATCCTTATACAAATGATGATCTAATGATGGAGATGTTGCCAAGAAATATTGTATCGAGGAGTAGGAGCAAACCTTTTCGTATCAATGCAAGATGTTCTAGTTATACAAGGGGTAGAGCAGCATATCTGACGAGAAGAAGTTCTATCAGCGCATTCATTTCAAGTGAATGTTTCCAAAAAGAATGCTTGAAACATATGGATTTCAAATTTGCATTAGAGAGCAGGAAGAGATATTTGTCAATGAATAAAAGCATGCAAATCTCATATTTAGTTGGGTGCATGAAATCTACATTGTCGGGTTATGATTATCATATTAAGACTTTATTTATATGTATAAAATCTTTCAAAATGTTTCATTCGATTGGGAATTTTCATCTCTCAAAAATTTAAGAAAATTTGGAAAAGGACCCCACATTTTATTCTGAAGTACATCATAAAACACAGTTTGGGCCATTATCAAACACTGCAATGTCATGGACGAAAGATTTCTTTTCAAAGCATTGAGAGTGTATTCCAAATAGAGAGACAATACATATTCCAAATAGTTTTTTGAGACACGAAATCTACAACTTATACAAAAAATATGCAGAAGGTGTTGAGGGACATGGCCGTTTTATTACATATCAATTATTTGGGAAGATATGGAAGAAAGAATTCAATAATGTCCATATTACTAAGAAGACAAGGATGGGGATTTGCAGTACATATGCTTCTCTTAAATAAAAAAGGGACAAATATGAAGGGTCAGAAAGAGGTAGGCATTTATAACTTTAACTTTTAAGATTGTATATTCATCAAGTATGAAAACATATTTCTTAATGGCTTTCTTTTATGTTGTGTAGATTCAATTGTCAAAGAACTTAAAGAGCATCATGAACAACAAACAAATGAACATAAAAAGTTGTACAAGCATCGAAAGAAGTGTTATGATAACCCGAATAAATATTTGGGTTTGAGAATTGATGGTATGAACCAGAAGAAAACACTTTTACCACATTTTGTTCGCACACCCAAAAATTTACAGGAGGAAAATTTTATTCAATATCACTTGGTCGCTTGTATGGTCTTCAATGGGAAAATGTTACCAAAGGTGTACTTCACAGCTCCAAATATTCATAATGATACAAATCTGACCATAACCATAATTCATGATGTGCTTTCTCATTGGTCTGGTAAACTTCTTAAAGTTTTGTATCTACAATTGGACAACACTTGCCGTGAAAACAAAAATCAGGTTGTTTTTGGATATCTAAACATGCTTGTTGAATTGAGAATTTTTCAGAAGGGAAAGGTTGGTTTTCTTCTTTTTGGGCATACTCATGACCATATTGATTAGATGTTCAGTCGTTTTTCAGTCACATTGAGAAGGAGGGACGCTGGGAGCTTGCCATCATTAATTGAATGTACTAAGAAATCATACATGCCAAAGCCTACTTTTGATGTGTTGGAAGAAACTGTTGACATGCGAAGGTTTATTATGGAATCATATGGTGAGGGGAAATGCATTGAACAACTTAATGACATTAGCTTCCAACATCAATTTAGTATCAAAAAAATTGATGGGAAAACACTAATATGGGGCAAGAAGTATTCAACTGCTATAGAATGGGCATCTTCATTAGGTTTGCAATTTTTGAAGTTCATTCTAGATCATCCAATATTTGCATCGAAAATATTGTTATTACAATCAGTTGGTGAAGTTCATAATGCATGAAAACAAAACAGAGATATAAATTATTTTGATTGCCTAGAAGAAATTAAAAAAATTATTAGATATACATATGAGTACTTTGAAATTGCTGATTCATTTTGGTGGGAGTCATTTTTCAATAATCAAAGTGATATCATTTCAACAAGAACAAATGAAGATATACCTTTGAGAAATCCATTTATTTGGCCACAAAATGTGTCAAATGCACATGAGGAAATAAACATTGTTGAACAGCAACAATCTCAAGGTATCATTAATTCTTCACAGGCAGAGGAAAGAGAGATGTATATTGGTTCCAGAAGATCTCGTGCACAACGTGAATCCATGGAAGACATTTACAGGGGTTCAGTACATGATATTAAGGAGGGTTGCATGATCGCAGTGCTAGCAAATGGAGATCTCAATGGCTATCCCTTCTGGTTTGCTAAAGTTATAAAGGTATTTACAGAAAATGAGGATGTTACAAGTGTTGAAGTACATTGGTATGCCACAAATACACACCCATTCAATGGTGTGTATAAGCTAGAGATGGTAGTTCACAAAAAAAATGGTGGAAAGAGAAAAAGAAAGGGTACGAATATAAATCGTCGCTGCACCTACATATTGAAATTGGAGGATGTTGACATACTTGTTTATGACTTCAATTTAACAAAGAGGGGAACTCTTCACTTCAAGATGATAGAGATTCTGAAAAGGTTGTTATCAGAAGGAACAATATTGAGATGGGAGTCTGCGGAAACCAGTAGTAGATCTAGAAGAATTTTGAAACATGAAATGATGGGCATGCATGTGGACTCAGATGGGGCACTAGTTGATGAAAGAGAAGAATATGGAACATCTTCATCAACATCCAGTCGCTCATCTAAAGATGTGAATTCTGATGGCGTGCAAGAAAATATGAGTGATTTTGAATAATTGTTTAAGACAATTTATCTAACTGATGTATGCATCGTCTCTTGAAATAAAATTTTTGATCTCCATATGGTGTTAAATGAGAAGTTATGAGTCATTTTTATGTTGTTAGATCATTTTACTAGCCTTTTTTTTTTTAAATTTTGAAGATTGACCCTAAAAAAAAACATCATTCCAGCATAATCACTTTTTTGTTTTCAAGCTATATTTTCCACGAAAATTTTGTTTTCACTGCCATTCTTAAAACATGTTCAAAATTGTCTCTAAAAAAAAAACCATCATTTCAGTGTACACACTTTTCGTTTTTAGCACTGTTTTTGATGTTCTTTTGGCATTTTTTGGCCAGAGTTCCCGTTTTGAGTTTATAGTTCCCATTTCAAAGTTTACATTGTTCATAGATTTGATTGATTCTCCTAATGTATATGTAGACCGTGTTTCCACTATAGTAGCTACTCAAGTAGAAGCCCTTGCTTTTGATTTACTTGCAACTAGAACTACCATGAGAGGAATGACTGATAATTTAGTTGACTTCTCTTTCTCTTTTAGCAACTTTTCTATTTCAGTCTCCATTTATTTAATATATCCATTATGTTCAATAATAATTTTAAACCTATCTTATTTCTCCTTCTCTAGTTGACCAACTTCCTTTGTTTGTGGATTTTCAGTTGATGGAAGTTTGAGTTGTTTCTTCAGGGCTGAAATTTCAACATCTTTTCTTTTAACGATCTCCTAAGCAGCTTTTACATTAATGGGATCATATCCCAGTGTAATCACTAAATCCTCTAAAGACTTTATCTTAGTGTTTTTACCTAAAAAATATATTTTCTCTAATTTTAATTGAGACTGTATATTGTTGACTGAATCTTGAAGTTTGGATGCTACCATTGTTGAGTTTGTTAGGGTAGAATACAACATTTCATTCGTTTTCTTATGCAAACGCATGTGATGAATAAGATGGATTTGATAAAAGTTAAAATAAAATATAGAATTCTTGTATTCATGCGTACTTTTACAAAAAGGAAATTGAGCTTCAAAGAAAGCTATCTACATTTTCCCCTTCCTTGGTGTGAAAAGCAGAGAGAAGTCTGTGTTGTGATGAAGTTGTCTATTTCAAGAACTGAGAATAAGTTGTTGCTTCCAGTAGTTCATTTTTCTTCTTTTTTTCCTTATACCTAGAAAATATACTTGGTTCAACTTGATCATGGACCAATTCTCCTTATTAAGATGTTTCCAGTGCTTCTTGAGAAGTTGAAGATGATGGTGGCCCTATGAAAATGTCATCAAGTCGAGGGATAATAGAAGTATAAGGACCTTGAAAACTATTGTAGACTAAACATTTTATTCTTGTGAAAACTCTTCTAGTAGATTTGTTTTCTGCCTCTCTTTATATATTTGGAATTATTTCTTGTAAGACTGAAGGGGAAACATCCTCCCTGGGCCTTTTATGTGTTTTCTCTATGGCACTGGTGTCTGTGATGTCATAATAGAAAGTACATGTTCTGTTAGGACTCTGGACATCACATATCTCCACAATGGTATGATATTGTCCACTTTGGGCCTAAGCCCTCATGGATTTTCTTTTGGGCTTTACCCCAAAAGGCCTCATACCAATAGAGATATTTGTCCATCCTTATATATCCATATAGCCATGATCTTCCCCACTTCTAGTCAATGTGGGACTTTGGTCGTATACCCAACAATCCTCCCCTCGAACAAAGGACCATTGAGCCTCCCCTCAAATGATTATCCATCCGTCCACTCTCTTCCAACCAGGATTCTCCGCTCCAATGCGTTGGAAGCACACGCCTTACATGGAGCACCACCTGCCTCGAGAGCTTGCTCTATTCCAGGTCAACTTCTCTTCACCGTGTTGGGACCAGGACACATCCATGAAGAATCCGGAGCACATTGCCTGTCTAACCGAGCTCATCCACGGATCCCATCGTGATATTACCAGGGCCCACCACCTTCTTTCGGCATTTCGAGGATTCATCCACTTGGCTAACTTTGGGGCATGGCTCTGATACCACTTGTTAGGACTTTGGACATCACATATCTCCACAATGGTATGATATTGTCCACTTTGGGCCTAAGCCCTCATGGATTTTCTTTTGGGCTTTACCCCAAAAGGCCTCATACCAATGGAGATATTTGTCCATCCTTATACATCCATATAGCCATGATCTTCCCCACTTCTAGTCAATGTGGGACTTTGGTCGTATACCCAACATGTTCTTCTGGCTCCTACAATGTGTTTTTATGCAATTGATTTTGATTCATATATTTCTCAATTTAAGGTCTCAGAGTATGAGTGTGAGGAGTAGTTTTCTGCTCTAATCTCAACTTTCATATTATTCCTAAAGGATCATATGACCAAGTGAAACTGAGTTTAAATTTTATCCATTTTAGTAGAAGATCTGCTTCTTTTGTTCTTGTCCTGGTATTACAAATGAAAGGCCCAACTTGTGCTTTGATTTTGAACTGATATTTCCTTTTGGCTACCACAAAGTACAAATCATCCATATTTATCATTTGCCTAATATATTTTAAAGAAACAATTCTTGTAGGAACAAATTTAGGCAATTTATATGCAGGAAATTTGCATCCATACACTCTAATCTCGATGTAATTTTGATACAGCTACCAGTCATCTGTCTTTGTTTGGTCACTGAGATGTAGAATTCTCTTAATCTCAGGTCAATTCTAGGTTCAACATCACTATTAAGTATGCAAGAAAATGTGTACCAAAACGGGAACTCCAATGGATCACAGATTGTGCATTTCCTTATTCATACAGTTTCTATAATGGAAATTGATATATGTTTGCTTGATGGAATAAGAACAAGTAAACTAAAACTAAGCCATGCTTGAAGGCTCCTTTTGTAGAAAACTTAAGGAACTGTTCATGAATGACCTCTACTAGGAATCCTGGAACAAGCTTTTTATATTAATGGAAATGATCACTTCATTACATGTGCATCCTTACATCAAAGATTTTCTTTCTTCATACAAGTTCCAACTCTTTGTAATATGAAATATGAATTATTTATACAAATTTATCAAAATATATTGATTTAAAATATCAATATGTTTCTACAAAATATCCTAAAATATTGTTTACAAAAATAGTACAGGAATATAGGAAAATTAAAATATTGAATCTCTTTGGAACTGACTTCGAAGATTCTGGTGATGAATCGGCCTAAAAAAATTGTTGCTTTGTTGCTAAACATGAATACCTATTTACTCAAGAATTTGATATAATTTATCCCACCTGCCTTCATCTTGGGTGGAGAATTTGATTAATTGTCTATAGGTTTCATCCACATCAGTATATTTCTGGAAAGTAGGCTTCACTATAAACAGATGTTTTATTTTCTATTTGATAAGTATGTTGATCTTCAAACCTTCCATGAAATATTTAATTGTAATGGTTCCCTTTATGTTGGAAAATTTATATTTGTCTCTTGCTATGGAATATAGCTTCTACTGATAGTCATCTAGCTAAACTAATTTATCTCCAATTCCCTTTAAACCTGGAAGCCCCTTTTGGTGTAGTATGTTGGACTTCTTGTGGAATTTTTGAATGCTAGACTCCAAATTTGACATTTATTCTCTAACGGTAAGATTACATTATTTTTTTGTAAGAAATATTCTTGCCTCAAGTATTGTCTCATTTCTACCTGTAATCTCATATTCTTCATGTTCTTCTTTTGTATTTGAATTCAAGGTTCTTATTAAAGCGGTAGCTTCACCTGGCTTTTGACCCATGTTTTCCTTTATCCTTTCGATAACCACTTTTGATTATGTACAAATTCCTCCTGCTTGAAAATAATTTCAATGGAAGGTCAAATTTCAGTCATAGAATCATTAATTTATGCCAAAAAGTTCTCATTTTCTCGTGCAATTGTCTATGGCATGATAGATTCATTCTCTAAAACTTCAATTCTTTGTTTTAATTTGTCAGTCTTTTGAAGCTCTAACACATACATATTATCAATTTTTAATTTAAGCTCTGGGAGGTTTTTAAGCTGAGATTTCAACTTTTCAATATCCTACCCTCTGATAGACAAGTCTTCCACGGCTTTGATTAATTCTCTTGATGTATATGTAGAGCGTGTCTCCACTGTAGTAGCTACTGAAGTAGAAGCCATTGTTGTTGATGTACCTACAACTGAAACTGATGTGAGAGGTGTTAGGTTCCTATACCAATAGGAGTCATAATTTTCAATGGCTAAGGTTAAGCCTTGTAATATGTACATACCTTTGCTTTCTGCAAATTTTTTCCATATTGAAAAATAAAAAATGAAAAGAGTGTAAGTCCTGAAAGAAAAATTAAAGGACAAAAGGAATAAATGAAAAGGTCCAAAAAAGTGAAAAATATGAACCCCAAAAAACAAAAAGAGACCATGAAAGTGTGCAAGTCTAAATGCCACTACTATTTACTTTATACAAAATAATGATTTTGTGAAGCATGTGATTCATGACACAATCCAGGGTAATCAAACAGTTTAATCTTGACTATGTCATGCTTTAAATTTAATGTTCATAGTTAGAGAATAAAATCTGACCAGACCCTCGGCTCAATGACTTATGGATACCAAGTACTAAATTCCCCTCATAAAACTTCACCCCCCTTCATTTCATTCATTTCCCTAATAAAACCCCTTTCCCTAAGGTTAAAACATTATTTGCCTAGGGAAAGTAGTCACCTCCATGTAAATTCCCCTTTCATATAAAAGACCCACAAAAACACTTTAGCCTAATAATGCATTTATGTGAAAAATAAACAAATCACAGAAAATACATCATGCTTAATTCTATTCATTTCCGATGTTTTTCATATTAACTTCTAACTATTATATATTAATTCCCATTAATAACCATTTTCTCGTATATGTTAATGTTGGAAATAATACTGAGAGGGGGGTTGAATCAATATTATCAAATTCTTTTCAATATAACTTCCAGATTTATACTTTAATTTATTCCTCAGATATTGATCATTAATTTGTATGTCAGTGCCATATAATAATGAACAAGAACAAGAAAAATAGATAGGCACACCAAAGAACACCATATATAAGGTGGAAACTCGATGTGGGTGAAAACCACCTGTTGCAATATGTCTCTATCTTCTTTCAATTAGAAACTTCTTTTTCAAGTATTTTGTACTAGTCAGTCCTTTACCAGTACGCAGGCTGCAACCTGCAGAGAGCTACAACTCTCTCTCTCGTTTTCCAGTCTCTCCTAGAAGGGAGCTACAACCCCCTTAGCTCTTTTACTTCTTTAAGGACCACGTTTCATTAATTTTTAGTTTGGATCCAAGAATATCAAATAATCATCAAGTACATGAAAATCACCCAGTCTCCTTCTACAATCAACCAATGAATCATCCAACTCTTCAGAATGCTGTAAACAGAAAAGTAATACTAGAAATCTAAACCCAGAACTCTGCAGCAATAGATAAAAGACAGCCAACAAATGTTTCAAGATAAGTCTGCAACTTCACCAAGAGGGGCCTGCGAATATCCACAACTCTTCTGAGTCTAAACTGCATAGATCCACACTGGTTGGTCTTCTGTTGTGCGTATCTCCGCACCACTCATTCTTCTGTCCTGTGTACTTCTGCTCAGATCTGCATCTTCACTGTCTGACTGACAGCGTACCTCCACACTGTGCCTTCTTCTACACTGCGTACCTCGCACTGCGCCTTCTGCTTCGCTGCGTACCCCTGCACTGTGCTTTTTGCTGCGTTGCATACCTCGCGCTGCACCTTCTGCTGCACTGCGTACCCCCGCACTGCACTTTATCTTGCGCTGCGTACCCCCGCACTCACACCGTGGATCGCCTGTGAACTTTTAATTAGGGCCAAATTAACAATCCTCCAATGTGCCACAGTCAAGCAGATCCACAGATCTGTTCATGCGCCCGAGAGATCACGACTTATCAATAGATTCGCCTTAAGTTTTCTCCTTGATTTAGATATAGCTTTTAAAACCAATCACCCAAAATTTCAGATCTTAAGATATTCAAATTTCAAAAAGATGTCTAGCCAGATGATATCCTTCCCTTTTTATAGGCAAGCCTCTACTCAAACTATGGTCCAAAATGATAGGTATTCAATACTAGGAACCCAATACCTTGGATCAATACTTTTAGATGCAAAACTACGGACCAAAACCATAGGATCAAACATGTCAGGAAAAATACCATGGACCATTCAAGAAGATTCCCATGTGCACGCGCTTTTCTGCATTAGAGTGAGTGAACTGGGGTCCGCACCTTCTAAACGGAACACCTGCGTGTATGTCTGCACTTCTTGGTCGGTGTACCTGTGAGTCCACAGCTTCTCTTAGTATCACCTATGGGTATCTCATTTTCAATGATTTTGAGAGCCTGAACTGAGATCTGCCACTTGAGTGGGTTGCCATCAAGTACAACACCTGTGCCATAGTACCAAACCAGAATCATAATGCCAACAATCTCCCCCTTTGGACTTGATGGCAACCTCAAGACCCTCAATGTCATTCTCCCCCTTTGACATCAAGGGCAAAGGGTTATGCTCCCCCTGAGAACATGCTCCCCCTAACTATAGACCAGATCTGCAAAAAAAAAATTCTTCAAGAAGAACCATAATCCATCATACACCATCAATGATATTGACAAAAGAGATAGAGACATATTAGCAGCAATATTCAGATCAGCATCCATGTTCTTCTTCTGTACTTTCTCCTTCAAGATCTTCTACCATAATGCCAACAATGCATTATTAGAAGAATATATGCTCCCCCTGAACCTATGCCAATCGATCTTCGACCAATCCATAAACCAACAAATGTACGCATATACCCCAAATGAAACTCGCGTACAACCAACAATCTCTGATGAGATTCAACAACAAGATGATGCATCAACTACCCCCAGGTTTTGCCTGAGGTATTCAGAAGTCTCCCTGGGCAATGGTTTGGTGAGTATATCAGCAACTTGTTCCTTAGAAGGAACATACTCCAACTTGACCTTTTGTTCAAGAACTTGTTCCCGAAGAAAATGATATTTGATAGGTATATGCTTGGTCTTTGAATGCATGACTGGGTTCTTCAAAATGATGATTGCACTTGTATTATCACATAAGATGGAGATAGGTGGTGTACAAGTGATTTGAAAATCCTGCAAGGTCTGCATCATCCAAAGAAGTTGAGTGCAGCAAGATGCAACAGCCACATATTCGGCTTCAGTTGTAGATAAAGCAATCGAACTCTGTTTCTTGCTGAACCCAGATACTAATCTGGAACCCATAAAGAATGCACCACCACTTTGTGCTCTTTCTGTCATCCATTGCTTCAGTCAATCTCATCTGTATAAGCATGAAGAGTGAGATTGTATTCTAGGATACCATAAGACCATAGTTTTGAGTCCTGAAGATCGAAAACCTTCACTCGTAAGATGAGTTTCCTTTGGATTTGCTGAATCTTCCACATCCACTGTTTCATGCATGAGTTGGTAGGTACCTGTCAAATAAAGTAGACTTCCAATCATATATCTATAGGTTGGTTGATGCACTGCTCCTGATTCATCATTTGCACTGAGGTTGCATCCTGTAACCATGGGAGTACATACTGGTTTTGCATCTTCCATGCCATATTTCTTCAAGATCTATTTGAGATACTTGGTTTGAGACAAAAAGATACCGTCTTTATTTTGTTGGATTTTCAGACCAAGAAAATATGTCAGTTCTCCAAGAAAAGACATTTCGAATTCTTTCTGCATCACCAAGGCAAATTTTTGACTCATAGCTTCTTCATTGCTGCCAAAGATAATATCATCTACATACACAACAAGTATTAGAAATTTGTCATTTTCAATTTTTATATAAAGATTGCTATCAGCAGATCCTTTTGAAAAACCTTGTTGATGAAGATATTTGTCCAAACGGCGGTACGAAGCCCTTGGAGCCTGTTTAAGACCATAGAGAGCCTTTTTCAGTCTGCATACAAGATTTGGATCATTCCCAAAAATTAAACCATATGGTTGCTCAATGTATACTTCTTCTTCTAATTCTCCATTCAGAAAGGCTGATTTCACGTCCATTTGAAATACTTTGAACTTTTGAAAGCTTGAGAGAGCAAGGAACATTCGGATGGCCTCAAGTCTTGCAACAAGAGCAAAAGTCTCTTCAAAGTCTATTCCTTCTTGTTGAGCATACCCTTTGCAAACAAGTTTGGCCTTGTTTCTAATTACTACCCCATTTTCATTCACCTTATTTTTGAAGATCCATTTTGTCCCTATGACATTCTTATCTTTTGGTCTAGCAACCAACTCCCAAGTGTTGTTCTTTTCAATCTACTCAAGTTCTTCATCCATTGCCTTGACCCAGCATTCATCTTTGCATGCATCTTTTACATTTTGTGGCTCAGTGGAGGAGAGCAATGCCAAATAGCTTGAGGCTTCTGCAATTGTTCTTCTTGTTTGTACACATGCTTCTTTCTGTCCCAAAATCTGAGATTCTGGATTATCCTTCTGAACGTACCTAGATGGAGTCTTATCTTCTATCCTTATTTGTTCCTCTGTTGCCTCTTGAGGTTCTTCTTCATTATCAGTCTGATTTGAAGGGTAGTCTTCATCCTCTTCAATATTTTCATAATTTACTTGCCTAGGAATGTATCCTTTTTTATCAACCACTACATCAATGATGTCAAAAATTCTTCCAAGTCTTTTATTGTAATAGTTATATGCCTTGCTATGGGGAGAATAACCAAGGAAAATTCCCTCATCTGCTCTAGGTTCAAGTTTTCCAAGATGTTCATCATGATTCTTAATATAGCATTTGCTTCCAAAAATCTTGAAATGCTTTACCGAAGGAGTCTCACCATACCAGATCTCATGAGGAGTTTGAGTGTTGTTCACTCGGACATTTGTTTTGTTGAGAATAACAACCACAACAAATGCAGCTTCACCCCAGAAGGTTGCAGGACTTCCAGACTGATCAAGCATAGCACGAGCCATTTGTTGAATAGTTCTTGTCAGGCCAGGAGTAACTCTAGAAAACTGATTCGTTTATTCAATTAGCCAGCTATCTATTATATACATGAATGTGATCGTTCAGTTCATCGTCTTGATGATTGTTCACATTCAATTCCCCCAATCACTGAGGATTAGGTGTCAACATTCCCCCCCTTAATCTGAAGGGATGCTGGTGAGTCCAAGCATCGTTCTGAATCTTTCAAGCTTTTCTCTTCCAAGTGCTTTGGTGAAGATGTCTGCAATTTGCTCATTTGTGGAACAATGACGGAGATGGATTGTCTTGTCCTCAACATGATGTCGGATTAGATGATATTTAGTATTGATGTTCTTTGTACGACCATGGAACTTTGGGTTCTTGACCAACTTTATTGCAGAGGTGTTGTCAATCATGAGTGGAGTTGATTGTACTTGTTTTACCTACAAATCTTCAAGAATTTTTCTGAGCCACACAATTTCTTTCGTTGCTTCAGCTGCTGCCATGTATTCTGCTTCTGTCGTGGAATCTGCTGGAACTGATTGTTTGCATGATCTCCAAGAGACAGATCCTGATCCAAGACTCATAGCATATCCTGAAGTAGATACTCTAGTTTATTTGTCTCCATCGAAGTCTAAATCAGAGTATCCAATCAAGCTGAAGTCGTCCACCTGTGTATACTTGATTCCAAGGTCTTGAGTTCCCTTCAAGTACCTTAGAACT
>APFE030421674.1:0-16642 GCA_000404065.3 Pinus taeda
GGTGTGGCTAATTGTCAACCCTATTAGGTGCTTCCAACCCTCAAGTTGAAGTGGAATTTCCAAGGTCTACCCCTCAACTGATATGTGTTAGTGTACAATAATGATGATAAGGAAGGTGAAAGAGCTTCATAGTCGAGTTCCATGGTTAAAGGGACTAACCGATGGGTTGTCTATATCATGAGTGTATGGATGTAAGGAGGGAGTACTCATGGAGGCATGAGTTACCTTTATTAGCTTTATTTTTCCACCTCTCTTATGCGCCTTTTACTTCTATTGATTATTACTTGTATTACCAGTTATACCTTAAGGTTTATCTAGTTCTCTTTATGATGGTAACAATATGAGTTCCCATTAAGATGATTCAGTTCATTTCTCATAAATGTTGGGACATGCAATGGTTCCTCTTCATGTAATAGAGCATCTTATGGTGAGGAACTAGGTGATGTCTAATGTAGAGGTTAGAGCTCATGCTATGATTTTTCCCATGTGCTAACATTATGTCCCAACCATATCTTACATTTTGGTTTTCTTCTTTCATTATGGCCATGATATTATTTTTCTTTTCTTTTAGCTACATCAACCTTAAGAGAAACATTTTTTTAGCCCAAATCAAGTTATGTGAACATATGAGTGCCAAATCATAAAGAATCAATGACAAGTTGAACTTGAAGAATGGAGGTGAGGTATGGGGTTTTTCTTGTGGCATGCAAAGTATTAAGTATGGTATAGGGGAGAATGGAACACATTATTTCAATCATGGCCTTTCCTAATAGTGTCCCTCCTTAACTTTAAGTACTCAAGGTAGGTTCGACTAGACTAGGGATAAAGCTTAAATCCCCTAGTAAGGTAAGAGAAAAAAATTATAGTCAAGGTCTATCAGTCTTTCATATCACCCCATAATCCATATTAAATGCCCAAAACAAAAAAAATATATAAGAACCCAATTGCAAAACTATCAAAGTACCTTCAAGTAGTAGCCCACCTTCATCCAAGTGCAAATTATGGATGGTGAGAAGCAAATGGTTGATGCAAATGGTAGAGGCACATGGAACATCATCATCAAATGGTTGGATGAAGGGGCTAATAGTTGGCTAGCTGCCTGACTGGCTATCAAATATAGGAGAAAAATTTCCTCCTATGGGGTTACCAATTTTGATGGGTAGGAAGCCCTATACTCTTGGTAAAGTCTAAATGAAACAACATTTGTGGTGAACAAAATTTGAGGACATTCAATGAAATGGATAAATCCTAATTAAAGGAAATGTAAATGTTTTCAAAAATGCTTATTGCTTTCCTACACAGAACCTTTCATACTTGCTTGTGATCCCACTGATGAAGATGAGAGATAATATTGTCAGACATATTATTTGAGTTGAAACTATCAATTTATACCCAAATGTGTTTGCTAAGTATTGTTTCGATGTGCGAGTCAAATGGATCCATGTGCAATCTAGGCCAATAGAAAGTTAGACTAAGGAACTGCTAGACGATTTCAAGTACCTAATCAACTTGGTTAATAATGCACCTAGCAACCTTGCTAACATGTGAAAGCTACAAAATGATATGTAAATACAATAGTACAAGAAGGAAATGGTCTGCTTCAACCAACTAATGGTTGATTGAATGAAAATATTATTGACTATGACCAACTGAGGGAGAGATTACTTAAGCTATGAATAACCATGTATATTATAATCATTTGTATTATAGTTTAATGTTTGGATACAATGTCATATATTTGACAGAGTGACTTCCATGGATTATCGTATGACAAGTCTAATTGAAGGGTTAATAACTTCTAAAGTCTAATCCATCTAGGGAGAGTATAATTCCATAGAAAGATTCCACTATTGAATTAATTAATAAGAAATTTTCTTGTTTTCTAAAGCACTTTAGATACAAGATGGTTGAATGAATAAAAATACTATTTTCTATTTCAATTCAATAATTCAAGTGTATAATCCATGTAATGCAATCTGTTGAGTCTGCAATTAATGAGTGGATCACTATGTAATAAAATCTAGCATAGAAATAAATTTACATCAAGGATAGCTGAGTTGAATTGAAGTAATGTCTTAGGATTGTCTTTTAGTCATGTTTATGTTAAAAATATAGGAGCAATTGAAACATGAACCTTCTCTAAGGTAGGAGATCCTCTTTGCCTTTGTAACTAAATCAATTTATAGTTGATAAGATTGGTTCGTTGCAAACACCTGTCAATATCAAGTCGACACTTATTAAGAAAAAATAAAAAATACATTATTTCTTGACTTTCCAAAATAGACTATAGATAATAAATTTAAAAAAAAAATCAAAATATTCTTGAAGTAAATAAATTATTTCAAACATTAGCAAAGAAACGAATTATTTTAAGAGTAATATTTACATAGTAAGTTATTAAAATTGCTTTTAAAGATATATATTATTTCAAGAGTAATCTTCATGCAATAAAATATTCAAACCGCTCTTCAAGATATATTTAGTAATACCTAGAGGGAAACTATTAAGGATTAATTAGTTGCAAAGGTTGTGAACCTAAAATTAAGTGAAATAGATGTGTAGTATCAATCCTCCTACAAATTATTGATAAGATTGTCTCCCTTCTTCATCACCAACTAATTACTAACAAACAATGACATACACATATAGAAATATAACACAATGATTGTAACATTCACAATATTTACTATCCAAATCCAAACACATAAACACAGAATCGACTCAAAACATTTAAACACAGACGTACAAACCACTCAAGGCAAGTAACATAGACCAAATTAAATAAGAGAATGATGTAGTCATGTCAAGCAAAGAAAACATAATATAATTTCAAAATATGAAGTTTATCTCAAACATATACCTAATAATGATAATTTAAAAATGTGACATTGTTGCACTCAACTCGAACTAGCCTAGATTCATCTAACTTTAGATCTATCATGCACCAAGAGGGATTCAATCCCTCTAGGTGCAATCCTGTCTTAAATTATACACACCAAAAGAAAGGTTTGCACCAAGATGGATTTGATCCCTATCGGCGCATGCTACATCGAGAGTTAGATGGATCTAGGTTGGTCTATTTATAGACTTAGATGCACCTTAACTCTTGATCTACCAAGGGTAGAGAGGGATCAAAACTCTTGTGGCGCAAAGTTATTTTGGAGCAATGATCTATCTCGATGCTTATATATGGAGTTAGTATGGATGTAGGATGGTATGATATAAATTTCACATCTCTCTATATAAATGTATTCTCATTTTTAATTTTATTAAAACCTAGATATAATCTTTATAGAATATCCACATAGTTCTATTTGATTGTTTTCACTATATGCATTGATTTTAGTGTAGGTGTTGATTTCTAATCGTAATCTATTACTTGCATTAGATGCATTAATTTCAGTGAGGATGTTGTTTTTAATCCTATGTGATTGCTTGCATTAGATGGATTGATTTTAGTATAGATGTTGATTTCTGATTTGATGGAACTGAATTTATGATGGTACAATAATTTTAAAGTGATTGGATTAACAATGTACATTGATTCTAGTGTAATCACAAAAAAATTACTCACAATGTGCATTGATTTTTATGTTATAGTAATTCAACCTATTAATATTAGAGAGAAAGAGAGACAAGGTATGGCATTTACTATAATAGCCTGAGTTAAAGATTTGAATGGTTTACTATTTAAGCTACTCGTTTCGTTAATCCATATGAAAATATGGCAAAACTAATAATGTCACTACTAAAATATGTCAAAGTTGCCACACTATGGAGTTAGAGGGAAATTATTAACAATTAATTAGCTCTCAAAAGTTGTGATACCTGGAATTAAATTTAAATTAGATGTGTAGAATTAACCCTCCTGCAAAGTGCAAATTAATTATTTATTTATCACCTCCCTTCTTTATCACCAACTAATTACTAATAGACAATTAAATATATTCAAAATATATCCAAAATTACATATATTCAAAATTATTAATAGATAATTGCACACAACAATTTATTCAAAATATTTATTAGAGGATATGACATATATTTAAACATTCAAAACAAACCATCTCTTAAAAATTTTCATCAAAATGTTGTTCAAGATCCATTTTTAAGATATATAGAAACTCAAGATGTGATAATTTTTTGCAGAAACATGTGATGTAAATATTTTGTAAATCTATCCACTCATTAAAAAAATAAAAAATACATTATTTCTTGACTTTCCAAAATAGACTATAGATAATAAATTTAAAAAAACCTCAAAATATTCTTGAAGTAAATAAACATTAGCAAAGAAACGAATTAATTCAAGAGTAATATTTACATAGTAAGTTATTAAAACTGCTTTTAAAGATATATATTATTTCAAGAGTAATCTTCATGCAATAAAATATTCAAACTGCTCTACAAGATATATTTAGCAATACCTAGAGGGAAACTATTAAGGATTAATTAGTTGCAAAGGTTGTGAACCTAAAATTAAGTGAAATAGATGTGTAGTATCAATACTCCTACAAATTATTGATAAGATTGTCTCCCTTCTTCATCACCAACTAATTACTAACAAACAATGACATACGCATATAGAAATATAACACAACGATTGTAACATTCACAGTCATTACCATCCAAATCCAAGCACATAAACACAGAATCCACTCAACATTTAAACGCTGATGTACAAACCACTCAAGGCAAGTAACATGGACTAATTTTTTTTTTTTCTATGTTAAGACTAACCTAAGTACCCACGGGGGATTTGAACCAGTGACCTATGTTTAATGAGTGCCTTAATAGCGCACCCATTCACCGTCAATCCAAAGCCCCGTGGGCTACATGGACTAAATTAAATAAGAGAATGATGTAGTAATGTCAAGCAAAGAAAACATAATATAATTTCGAAATATGAAGTTTATCTCCAACATATACCTAATAATGATAATTTAAAAATGTGACATTGTTGGACTCAAATCGAACTAGCCTAGATTCATCTAACTTTAGATCTATCATGCACCGAGAGGGATTCAATCCCTCTAGGTCCAAGCCTGTCTTAAATTATACACTCCAAAAGAAAGGTTTGCACCAAGATGGATTTGATCCCTATCGGCACATGATATATCCAGAGTTAGATGGATCTAGGTTGGTTTATTTATAGACTTAGATCCACCTTAACTCTCGATCTACCAAGGGTAGAGAGGGATCAAAAATCTTGTGGTGCAAACTTATTTTGGAGTGATGATGTCTCTCGATTCTTATATATGGAGTTAATATGGATGTAGGATGGTATGATATAAATTTCACGTCCCTCTATATAAATGTATTCTCATTTTTAATTTTATTAAAACCTAGATATAATCTCTATGGAATATCCACATAATATTTTTAATAATAATCAACATAATTTTTTTATATATATCTCAACAGTAATTATAATTTTTTTTCTTGTATATTTTAATTAAAAAATATTTATAAAATAATATTAAAATAAAATGTTTATAAAATATTAGGCTTGTGTAAATATTTATGGTTATTGTGCATGTGATATCTTAAAGGCATGGTACTGTAACAAAACCTATTTACAAATCAATAATATCTCTACATGTCAATAATATCTCTAGTAAAGGAGAGGTGACTATTCATGTTTAATAATCTTGCTATATTGTAAGTATTAAGTGTTTTGTCCTTATTAATTAAATTTAAATATGGTTACAAAATCATTGTTAGTCCTTGCCAAGGTAGGACTCTATTTGACCATTACTTGTTTAACATTGAGCAAAGCAACTTATAATGTTTATGTTTGAAGAAAAATATGTATTTTTCAATAGTATTAAGAAAGTAATTTTCAAACATTTTATTGGACATAATTTGAAGGTCTTATTGTAGGCTTTGCATAATGTAATGGAATGTGAATAATTATATGGCATATATTATTCCATAATTTATGGATATCATTCCAATATTCATGCATGTTTTTTATATATTTGTGTAAGTGATTTTTTAATCCAAAAATAAAATTCTTGAAAAGGGCTCATAGTTAGGTAAATAGCATATTTATCATTTGTTACTTCCCACCACAATTTAAGTAAGCCTTTGTATAAAATGTGGATAGAGATAAGATGTAAAAAAAATATACTTATCATGCCAAGATTCATAAAGGCAAATATTTTATTGGTCATATCACATTATAAATTAATATGCTTTAAAATTATCTTAGGTTTGGTTGATAATATTTTGATTTATTATTTATTATTTAATTTTAATTTCCTTATGCATGTGTTTTTTCATTACTATATGTAATAGAGATGTTGTAATGTCCCATCCTATAAACATTTTGACTGAGTCAATATTTTTTTGTAAGTTCAACATTGGTGAGTCTACATCATGGTCATTTCCAAGAATAACACCCAAATAGGTTGGGGAACTAAATAGTGACTTAACATCCATGAGTAGCCCAAAGGCTATCACTATCTATCAAGGACCTCATGAACTTTGACTGAGTCAAATTACATAAAAATAAAAATAAAATAAAATAAAAAAGTAAAATTAATATTTATAATTATTAGTTAAAACATTTTGATTAATAAAATTATATGAAAATAAAAATAGAAAAAAATAGTCTTTCTAAGAATTTGGTAGATCTAGAAGATATGATGTGAGTTTTTGAAAATATGTTACTAGCTTATATAGTGAGATCCCACCTTTTTAATAGTTTCACCGGTCATCATCAAAAACTCAAACATGACAATACCTCAATAAAAAAAGCACAACATATGTCCATAAACTAATATTAACCATGTTCATGTTTTATCATAAAATTTTAAATAATAAAACAAAAAAAGTCAAGCTTAGTCATATTATTAAAATAAAAACAAAACATAATTATCTTGAATTATATGGAAAATTATAATTCTTAAAATAATGTTATTGTCCATTAATTTAAATCAAATAAAATACATGAGCTTCTGTCACATAGAGAAATTGTTTAGTCACATTATTAAAGTAACATAAAATAAAATAAAATACATAATTATTTTGAACTATAAGGAAAAGTATCATTCCTAAATTATGGTTGGTTATAACGATGTTATTATCCATTAAATTAAATTAAATTAAATATATAGAGCTTCTTTTACATGGAAATTTTATTTTATGCATATTTTAAAAACAATATTATTGCAATATTAAATTTTTATGGTATTAAATTAAAGTTGTTTTTTGTTAACTAGGGAAAGTAATTTTTCTCAATTGAATAAAAATCAACATAAAGATATTTTACTTATTATATTTATTAAAAATTAAATTTAGATAGAAATAACATCTATTTTTATAATAATCTAAAATAATTTCCAATTCACGTGCTCTAAAAGTATCTAGTTTTTAATCTTATAATATTTTTTAATATTTTTAAAATAAAAACTAGTTTTTTAAAAATATAAAATTAATTATATATTGTTATAAATTAAATTAATTTTAAAAGTTTATAGATTCAATTTCCTTTATTTATGCATAACTTTTTAATTATTCGTTTTATTTTAAGATAATTTAAGAGGATAATTTTTTAATTTATTATTTTAAACTAATCTTTAAATTTATTTTAGTTTAATTATAATTTATGGAAATATTTCTGAAATTTATATAATATATATTTAATTTCAAATTATTTTCTTTTTATCACAATTTATTATCACTAAAAAATTTACTTGTAACTATTTCAGTCTAAAGAGATCATACCCAAAATTTAAAGAGTTTGGAAAAAAATGTTATCATTCATATAATTTGATATACTTAATTTTAAAGTCAGTGCTAAGCCAGATACCAAATGTTACATAACATAAATTTTCCAAAAAAATTATCCAAAAAAATCTTAAACTAAATTAACTTATTCTTAATTTCTAAAATTATTTCTAACTTAATCTTTTTATTACCATCTAATTTTATATGGAATCACTATTATTTATTTATTATTCAAGAATTATTATTTCCAAATTTAAAGATAAGTTATATGATGATAAAGAGTTATTTAGAAAAAATAAACTAATGTGTAAAGAAGTGATCAACCCCAATCTTGATAACAAGTGTGTCTTGACTAGTGATAAGAAGAAAATGGACATTTACTACATTTCCTAAGCAAGAACAAATTCCCATGATCTTCAAAGTGAAGGCGTTGGTCAAATTCCAAGAATACCTTGGTACAAAAGAGTTTGTCAACTTTTCCATACTAAGACGGTTGAAGATGAAAAGCATTTTTTCTGTGGGATTGTGGAAAACTCACTCACATATGTTGTAATTTTCAAAATATTTGCCACATTACCAACCTTCTCCACATCTTAAATCAACAAAACTATAGCGCCATATTAGCCATTCTCTCCCTTCTTTTCTATCATAAAAATAAAATATTTTTATTTTATTTTCAAGATAGAAAAGAAGGGAAAGAATGGTTAATATTAATGGTTTAACTTTCCATTAATCTTTTACTTTGTTGGTAGACATTACTCACCATCATTATCATATTGCACTAAATACTCTCAAATTTATTTAATTTAATTATTTATTTCAAATCTTAATCTTTTCTCCCCTAAAAATTTTTAAGTTTAATAATTAAATAGTTTTGATTTTAATTCAACCAATTATATTATATATATTAATATATATATATATATATAATATTATAAATATATAATATATATATATATATAATATAATATTAAATTTTAGGGACCTCTAGTAGGTTTCTTGGCTAAGAGTTAGACTTCCTCGAACTTAGGAAAACACTAAATGACCCAAGACGTAGAGGCATCTCACAAACGTGCCTCTTAAGAACCATGAGTTAGTGTGGAGGAGATTACTTGTTATCACTTGTGCTCGTTTGACAACTAAGTTAAATGTAGTCTAACAAGACGGAGTAGTTGCTGAGAAAGTTGGAAATTCCAGTCATATTTAGAGAAAATATTGCAAGGATTTTTGTAAATCCAAGTTATAGTTGTTAAACTTCACAATTTTAGGTGTCCTACAGTTTTTTATGGTTCTCAATCCATTTCCACCATCAACAACATGATTCAAAGAATGCCTCTACAAGCTTTTTTGAAATTTTTTTGCCACTTTTGACCACCCCCACAATTATTCTGCTTCGTTATAAGATTTCTCACCATATTAAAAATAATAAAACCTCAAATCTAACTCACCTTTATTATTATTTCAAAAAATATTATTAAAAAAATAATTTTATTACGGAGGTTCCTGTCACTTTTAACCACCGAGGCAATTCACCATATAAAAAACAATAATACCTCAAATCCAACTCACTTTTATTATTATTTCAAAAAATATTATTAAAAAAAATAATTTTATTACCAGGATTCTGGCCACTTTTCAAAAAAAATATTTTAAAAAATTAATTTTATTACCGAGATTCCGTCCACTTTTAACCACCCACGCAATTCACCATATAAAAAACAATAATACCTCAAATCCAACTCACTTTTATTATTATTTCAAAAAATATTATTAAAAAATAATTTTATTACCGAGATTCCGTCCACTTTTAACCACCCACGCAATTCACCATATAAAAAACAATAATACCTCAAATCCAACTCACTTTTATTATTATTTCAAAAAATATTATTAAAAAATTAAAATAGAGAACACCCCGAACCATTGTTACCACAACACCTCAAGGGGTTTTAATTTCGAAAAAATGGAAGGTGCAATTAAACATGGTCAAATTTAACATGCTATCGGTTACTTTATTTATTCAATAATGTAATAATGGTTTAGGTTATCTAATATAGGTCAAATTTAACCATGTGCAATCTAGAATGTCCCCCTTGGGTTATAAAGCCTAGAAGCTCCGTGTAATTTACATTAGACATTTTCAAGCTCCTGTTAGTTTGAGAAATTCTGAGTGCTAGGTGCATCTGAGTTGTAATTTAAATTAGACATTTTCAAAGCTGAAATTCGTCAAAAATGGGGAAGAACCCAACAAATGGACAGTATTACTGGACATGCTAGGTGCATCCATTTCTATCACTCCCAATGGCGAAGACACTACACTCTTCCGTCGTCCATGAGACTGCTACAGCCTCCAAAAATCTGGTAATCTTCAAAATATTCTAATTTCTTTTTTTTTTCCAGCAAATTTAGTTTATTTTCTTTCTATGCCCTATATTGGGGTTGCCACTCATGCTCTTTCTTTCTAACCTACTACCATTCTTATGAGCCCTAGTTACTCCAAATGAATTGTGATTTTCTAGCATTAGAAACTAAGTCTAGACTAGTGACATAGGAATTTGGAAATAAGAGATGGGATAAGCTTCCCCACCCGGTTTCACTTTCGGACAGACCTACAATTTAGTGGGTCCTTGATCTATATAAGGGTAAAAAAGGCATGCTTGAAACATAACTATCACTCTTCTATATATTAGGAAGAATAAGTTGGGAGAGAAAATCTTGGAGAAAGATGGAGAGATTTCTTCTGTCAACTGGTGGGCCTATATCATATGAAGCTATGACTAAGGTTGATCTTATGCTTATTCCCCTAATGTGTCATGTTTATGTTCGTTTTATTCTAAATGTTATGGAAATACTGTAGAAACTACTGAATAATATTCATTTCATTTCTACACTACAATCTTTTTTCTGTAGTTTTTGTTGAAAATAATACTGAGAGGGGGGGTGAATCAGTATTATCTAGTCCTTTTACCAAATCTTCCTTATTTTCACTTTGAATTATTTTTGCATATTGGTAGTATAAAATAATGAGCATGAACAAGAAAAACAGACAGTCACAACAAAGAACACCAGATATAAGGTGGAAACACAATGTGGGTGAAAACCACCTGCTGCAATATGTCTCTATCTTCTTTCAAAATAGAAATTCCATTTACAATGATCTTGTACTGGTGCAGTCCTTTACCAGTACGCAGGCTGCAACCTGCAGAGAGCTACAACTCTCTCTCGTTTTCCAGTCTCTTTGGAAGGGAGCTACAACCCCCTACTTCTTTTCAAGGACCACTTTTCATAAATTTTCAAACTGGATCCATATACATCAAACGATCATCAAGTACATGTAAATTAAACAGTGAGCTGCAGTAGATCAACAATAACAGAACTAAACCAGAACACCTTTTCAACAAAAAAATCCAGTCAACAGAAGATATTAAGATAGATACGCAGTTTTCCTTTCACTGGCCTGCGTCGCTATGCACTTCAGCCTCTGCTTCTCTGTGTATACCCGCAGAATTCCTTCTGCTGCACTGCGTGACCACACATTGCTTCTTCTAATACGTTGCATACAGTGCGCACCCAAATGCACTATCACGCCGTGTACTGCAACAGAGGTACGCACCCAGAAAGTCTATCATGCCGCGTACTTTTGTTGTGCGTACGCACCTGAACCACTGCTGCTCTGCGTACCCACGCACTGTGCCTTTGTCGCCTTTGCGTACCCATGCACTGGTCCTTTGTCGCCTCTGCGTACCCACGCACTGCGCCTTTGTCGCCCCTGCGTACCCACGCACTTATCCTTCTTCTGCTTTGCGTGCCCACACACTCGCACTGTTAATCACCTACGCACCTCTGATTAGGGCCGAAATACAGTCAGATGCTCAGATCTGATCTTGCGCTTGAGAAATCACCCTTCACAGATTCGCTTTCAACTTCTCTTTTATAGATCAAGCTTTTAAACCGAGAACCCAATATTTCAGATCTTAAGATATTCAATTTTTAAAAGATACCCAAGCCAAATGATCTCCTTTGCTTTATATAGGCAAGCTCTTCCTCAAATCAAGGACCAATACCATGGGCCAAAAACATAATAATACAATACCGTCGGCTCAATACCAAGGGTTAAACATAAGAAATCCCACGTGTGCGCGCTTTACTTCCTTGAAGAGTGTGCACTGGGGGTACGCACCTTCTGAACGGGTGACCTACGGGTATGTACGCACTTTTTGTATGGAATACCTGCGTGTACGCGCCTTTTGTACTGAGTACCTGCGTACCCATTACTTTCTCCAATATTTGAAAGCTGATCATCAATCTCTGCTCCATCACCTGCAAGAGTTGCCATCAAGGACAACATTTTATCCATAATGCCAACAATCTCCCCCTTTGGACTTGATGGCAACCTCAAAATCTTCAGCTTCATTGTCCCCCTTTGACATCAAGGGCAAAGGGTTATGCTCCCCCTAAGAAACATGATGCTCCCCCTTTGAATATGAACCAGATCTGCAAAGAAGAACCATAATCCACCAAACACCATAAATGACCATGAAAGAGATAGAAACATATTGCAGCAATATTCAGACCAACATCCATGATCTCCTTTCTGTACGTCCTCCAGAATGCCAACAATGCATTATGTGCTCCCCCTAAAATTGTGCCATTTGATCTTCAACTAATCCGCAAACCAGCAAATGTACGCATATACCCCAAATGAACCTTGTGTACAACCATCAAAAGAGATTCAACAAGATGATGCATCAACAACCCCCAGCTTTTGCCTGAGGTATTCAAAGGTCTCCCTGGGCAATGGTTTGGTGAGAATATCAACAACTTGTTCCTTAGAAGGAACATACTCCAACTTGACCTTTTGTTCAAGAACTTGTTCCCGAAGAAAATGATACTTGATCGGTATATGCTTGGTCTTTGAATGCATGACTGGATTCTTTGAAATGCTGATTGCACTTTTGTTATCACATAAGATGGAAATAGGTGGTGTACAATTGATTTGAAAATCCTGCAAGGTCTGCATCATCCAAAGGAGTTGAGTGCAGCAAGATGCAGCAGCAACATATTCTGCTTCAGCTGTAGATAAGGCAATCGAACTCTGTTTCTTGTTGAACCATGATACCAGTCTGGAACCCATAAAGAACGCACCACCACTTGTGCCTTTCCTGTCATCCACGCTTCCGGCCCAATCTGCATCTGTATAAGCATGAAGTGTAAGATCTGTATCTCTAGGATACCATAAGCCATAATTTTGAGTCCCTTGAAGATATTTGAAAATTCTCTTCACTGCCTGAAGATGAGTCTCCTTCAGATTTGCCTGAAATCTTCCAACTATTCCAACTGCATGCATGATGTCTGGTCGGGTACCTGTCAAATAAAGTAGACTTCCGATCATAGATCTGTAGGTTGGTGATGTACTGCTGCAGATTCATCATTTGCACTGAGGCTACATCCTGTGACCATGGGTGTTCATACTGGTTTTGCATCTTCCATGCCATATTTCTTCAAGATCTGTTTGAGATACTTGGTTTGAGATAAAAATATTCCTTCTTCCTTTTGTTGGATTTGCAAACCAAGGAAATATGTCAGTCCTCCCAGCAAGGACATTTCAAATTCTTTTCTGCATGACCAAGGCAAAGTTTTGACTCATCTCTTCTTCATTGCTGCCAAAAATAATGTCATCTACATACACAACAAGTATTAGCAATTTGTCATTTTCAACTTTTATATAAAGATTGCTATCTGTTGATCCTTTTTAAAAACCTTGTTGATGAAGATATTTATCCAAACGATAGTACCAAGCCCTTGGAGCTTGTTTGAGCCCATAGAGAGCCTTTTTCAATCTGCATACAAGATTTGGATCATTTCCAAGAATGAACCCATCTGGTTGTTCAATGTATACTTCTCCTTCCAAGTCTCCATTCAGAAAGGCTGATTTCACATCCATTTGAAATACTTTGAAGTTTTGAAAACTTGAGAGAGCAAGGAACATTAGGATGGCCTCAAGTCTTGCAACGGGAGCAAAGGTTTCTTCAAAGTCTATTCCTTCTTGCTGCGCATACCCTTTACAAACAAGTCTGGCCTTGTTTCTAATTACTTCTCCATTTTCATTCAATTTATTTTTTAAGACCCATTTTGTTCCGATAACATTCTTATCCTTTGGTCTAGGAACCAGTTCCCAAGTGTTGTTCCTTTCGATTTGCTCAAGTTCTTCATCCATTGCTTTTATCCAACATTCATCTTTGCATGCCTCTTTCACATTTTTTGGTTCAGTGGAGGAGAGTAATGCCAAATAGCTTGAGGCTTCTGTAACTGTTCTTCTTGTTTGTACACCTGCTTCTTTCTGCCCCATAATCTGAGATTCTGGATGATTCTTCTGAACATATCTGGATGGAGTCTTTTCTTCTATTCTTGTCTGCTCCTCTAGATCTTCTTGAGGTTCTTCTTGAGGTTCTTTTTCATCATTTTGTCATTGAGGGTATCCTTCATCTTCTTCGATGTCTTCATGATGTACTTGTCTAGGAATGTATCCCTTCTCATCAACCACTACATCAATGCTTTCAACAATTCTGCCAAGTCTTTTATTGTAGGACTTGTATGCTTTGCTATGTGGAGAGTAACCAAGAAGAATGCCTTCATCTGCTCTAGGTTCAAGTTTGCCAAGCTGCTCATCAGTATTCTTAATATAGCATTTGCTCCAAAGATTTTGAAGTGCTTTACCGAAGGAGTCTTACCATTCCAGAGCTCATGAGGAGTTTGAGTGCTGTTCACCTGGACATTTGTTTTGTTGAGAATAACAACCGCGGCATGTGCAGCTTCACCAAGTTGCAGGAGTTCCTGACTCATCAAGCATAGCACGAGCCATTTGTTGGACTGTTCTTTTCATTCTTTCCACCACTCCATTTTGTTGAGGAGTTCTAGCTGTAGAGAATTCTCTTCTTATCCCATGTTCTTCACAGAAATCGAAAAATTCATTTGAGGTAAACTCCCCACCTCTGTCGGATCTGAGGCATTTAATTTTGTGACCTGATTCATTTTCAACCAAGGCTTTGAAGGATTTGAATTTTTCGAATGCTTCATCTTTGTGCTTCATAAGTCCTAACCAGACAAACCTGGAGAAATCGTCAATGAATAATATCAAGTATTCTTCTCCTCGAGGTGTTCTTTTCCTGAATAGACTGCATGTATCTGTATGTACTAGCTCAAGAGGCATGCTAGCTGATCCTTCCTTCTCTGGGAAGTTAGTTCTGGTTTTCCAAACTGACATGATTTGCATATGGTGTTGTCAGGAATTTTGATATCTGGAAGATCGTGAACTGCCAGATATTTGCATGCTTTCCTTATTTTTGAAAAGCTTAGATGCCCCAACCTCCGATGCCATAACCAGTGCTCATCATCCTTGCTCAGATAGCATTGTTGTTGTTCTTCTTCGAATATGTACAGATTTTTTGGAGTTCTTTTGCCTTTGATCACTGTTTTACCTGTATCAAGATCACGAACAAGACATCCATTTGACCTGAATATTACCTCGGTTCTTTGATCACACATCTGGCTGCCACTTAGAAGATTATGCTTCAATCCATCAACATGCAAAACATTTCCAGCCTTGACCTTTTCTTTTAACCGAGCAATGCCTTTTCCTTTTATAGTTGCAGGAGTATCATTTCCAAAAGAAACTTTCTTTCCCTTTTCTAGAGCAGAGTAAGACTCAAGTTTTTCTTTCTCACCTGTCATATGCTTCGAACATCCATTGTCAATGTACCATATATTTTCTTGTCCCTCTGCATAAAATGGTATCCCACATCTTTCTGTTTGTGGTTCCTTTATTCTCCATGTTTTGGTGCTTGAGGGTTGTTCCTTTTTCTGCTGAAACCTGCTCATTCAGAGTCTTCATGACCAAAGTTATTGCAAATAGAGCATTCAAATTCATTTTCAAGAGCTGAAAAGTTGTTATAGGTCATTTTTGAAATCCCAGTCATACTCCTTTGTTTTTGAGCTTCTCTAGTCATGATTGTTTATATGCAACACATTGAGCTGCTTTGTGACCAAAGTTATGGCAAGAAAAGCATTGTCCATTGAAGAAACTTCTGCGGTTATCGAATCTACCAGCCAATTGATTGTAATTTCTCTTGTCATCTATTCTTGAACCAAATTGAGAGGATTTTACCTGTGGCTGGTTTTAGCTTTTGTTCACCCTTAAGATGGATTGCCCCTGATAGTTTCTATTTGCAATTCATCCCTGTTTTACCTTATGGTCTTCATTGTGCTTTTGCTCATTTCTTCTTGATGCATCAAGATAAATTTTTGAGGTGGATGCTTGAGAAGTTTCTCCATTATAGCCCAGACCTGTCTTGTTTAGAGGAGACCGCTGCACATTGATAATCTCATCCAAAGTTTCAGATCCTTTGACAAACTTAAGATTAATAGCTTTTGTTTTCTCAATCTCTTTTCTAAAACCAACAATTTCACCTTCTAATTTTTCAAGATGCCTTTCCTTTTCATCAATTTGAAATTGTAGAGTATCAATGATCATATTCTTCTCTTCTATACATCTCTTAAGTTTAGTAATTTCTTCATGAAAGTAATCCACATCTATAGCATCCATATAATCATCATCTTCAAATGCCATTAATATTTTATATTCATTACCTCGTTCATCTTCATCACTGTTTGACAGACCATCACTATCTTCATGAGTGTAGTAGCTTTTCTTACTTGCACTCTGTTTCTTGTTCCATCTAGCAGGTTCCTTTCCTTTATCCTTATAAGGACATTTTAAAGCATAATGACCTACTCTTCCACAAGCAAAGCATTTAAAAGGCAACTTACCTCTGAACCTTCCAGAACCCCTTTGAAGATTTCTGACAAAGTTTGATTCTTCTTCCTCTTCTTCTGGAACGTGGCTTGCTTT
>APFE030421674.1:18214-38619 GCA_000404065.3 Pinus taeda
TACCAATTGTTGAAAATAATACTTAGAGGGGGGGTGAATCAGTATTATCTAGTCCTTTTACCAAATCTTCCTTATTTACACTTTGAATTATTTTTGCATATCAGTACCATAAAATAATGAGCATGAACAAGAAAAAACAGACAGCCACATCAAAGAACACCGGATATAAGGTGGAAACCCAATGTGGGTGAAAACCACCTGCTGCAATATGTCTCTATCTTCTTTCAAATTAGAAACTCCTTTTACAATGGTCTTGTACTGGTGCAGTCCTTTACCAGTACGCAGTCTGCAACCTGCAGAGAGCTACAACTCTCTCTCGTTTTCCAGTCTCTCCTGGAAGGGAGCTACAACCCCCTACTTCTTTTCTTTCAAGGACCACTTTTCATAAATTTTCAAAATAGATCCATAAATATCAAATGATCATCAAGTACTAGTAAGTCACCCAGATAACCAGATCCACAATAACAGAAAACTAAACCCAGAACACCTTCTGCGGCATCTCCTGTGGCGCCTCCTACGGCGTCTCCTGTGGCGCCTCCTGCGGCGTCTCCTGTGGCACCTCCTGTGGTGCCTCCTGTGGCATCTCCTGTGGTGCCTCTTGTGGCGTCTCCTGCGGTGCCTTCTGTGGCGTCTCCTGCGGCGCCTTCTGCAGCGTCTCCTATGGCGCCTTCTGTGGCGTCTCCTGTGGCGCCTCCTGTGGCGTCTCCTGCGGCGCCTCCTGCGGCGTCTCCTGCGGCGCCTCCTGCGGCGTCTCCTGCGGCGTCTCCTGCGGCGCCTCCTGCGACGTCTCCTGCACTTCCGCACTTCCGCACTTCCGCAGCTGCAGCGCTCGAGAGATCACCCTTCACAAATTTGCTTTCCACTTCACTTTCATATAGATCAAGCTTTTGAAACAATAACCCAATATTTCAGATCTTAAGATATTCAACCCAAAAGCATACCCAAGCCAAATGATCTCCTTTGCTTTATATAGGCAAGCTCTTCCTCAAATCATGGACCAATACCACGGGCCAAAACCATAATAACATAATACCATCGGCTAAATACCAAGGGTTAAACATAAGGAACCCCACGTGTGCGCGCTTTACTGCCTTGAAGTGTGTGCACTGGGGGTACGCACCTCATGAATGGGTAACCTGTGTGTCTGGACGCGGTCCCTGCACGGCGTACCTGCGGGTACGCATCTTCTGAACTGTTCTCCTGCGTACTTCTTAATTCTCATCATATTGAGAGCCATGCCATGGGTGTTGCCATCAAGTACAACATCTGTAACATATAACCATACCAGAAACATAATGCCAACAGAAAACATTGTGGTGAATTTGTTTGGTGGATCCATCCAGGGTCCACAATTGAGCTTCAGTGTCTTAGATCAATGTTGTAACGAATAAATAAAAGGGCTGCATTTCTAGATCCTGTTTGTGTTCTTGTTCTTCATGAAAATTTGTTTTAAATCAAAACAATAAGATGTTCTAGATCTATTGAAATTTTTATAGTTTGGAATCTTACACCATAGCACCATAATCTTGAAGTATCGTTGCCTGAAGTAGAAATCCCATAGCTAAGGAAGAGCCAATTCTCAAGAGGTAAGTCGAGTGAGAAGAATAATCTAGAGCCCCACTATGAGCCAAGACAAATTGAAGTCTTTAAGTCTGGTCACCATTTTAAATGCTAAAGTGATCCCGGGAAGGAGAATGCCATAAATATGCTTGGGCAATGTGACTTGTGGTTTGAGTGAGCATAGCTACATAATGGGTATTTGAACGATTGAGTGTAATGGAGGCTGCATAAAGAACCCGGTTGATATGAGGACAAATTCCTGAAATTCCGCATACTTTGAGAGTAAATTAGAAAGAAAACAAATTTCCCAATCTGGGAGATGATCTTATTGCATTTCTTAGCAGAGATCAAAGAGATGACAATAGGAGGGGCTATCTTCAGTATCCTGTATAAATTATTACCAAAAGAAATAATAACAGTGTGAGGCCTCAACTCATACACAACATCACACTTCCACAAGTATGGTTGGCCTAATAATACATCACAAACTTCAAGAGGACAAACATCACACAATACCTCATCTGTGAAGGGCTTGATTCTATAGGGAAGGCAACACTGTTGGTTGATGCAGAGATCTCATCCTTGGTGAAGTCACCCGATGGTGTGTGAAAGTAGGTATGGTGTGGTCGGTCGGCCAACCGCTTCACAACCTCTATTGAAATGATGTTCTTTTGGCTCTCGTTGTCGACAATGAATTGCAGTGGTGAACCCTTCACCCACATCTATGAGTGGAAGAGATGCTCCCCCTCCTCTGGATCTTTGGGCTCAATCTTCTAGATCTTGGTGGTGGCAATAGTGGCGCTAGGCTCCAGATTGATAATCTGCTTCCCTTTGTCATTCCCCTTGTTGGGTTCTCACTTAGAGTCGAAACATGTATCTGATTCTGAAGCCTTTAGCTCGGCCACCATTGACTGCTTGGCTCGACACTCATTTTTTTTGTGAGTGGGGCTCTTATAGAACTCACACGAATTTCATGTGTCCTTATTTGTCTTCATGGTGTTGTTAATTTCTTGTGGATTTGACAGGCTGTCATAGGTCACCCCACCTTGGCTTTGTCCTTTTTTATGCAGTTTGGGGGCACCTTTCCTTTACTTCAGATTCATAGTTTCAAAGTATTGCTTCTTCTGTTTAAACTTTTGATTGATCTTGACAATGTATCGGTAGATGGCACCAAGCGAGGAGATGTCTAGGAACTCCATATCATCCTGGATGTATTTGTGCAGAAAACCATAGTACTTGAGTACCAGATGTCACTTAGAATCCTTGATACCCAACTTTGTGCAAAGGGTATGAAAAATATTTTTGAACTGCGGCACGTCTTGGTCCCTTCCCTATCGTAGTGTGGTCCACTTTATGTACTTATCTTCGTATCTTGGGACAAAGTAATACTTCTCCTTTATGGCATCTCGGAAAGAGTTCCAAGTGGGTGCGATTGAAAAAAATGAGGGTTTATTCTCGTCCTTCTACTCACATAAGGTTTCCCACTAGTTCTTGACGTGGAGGGCGACTTTGAGGAGTGAAAAAGTACTCTTTTCCTTATTGGAAAAATCATGAACCGAAAAATACCCTGCCAACATATTTAGCCATCTATCTAGGCATCTGCATCTATCTGGCCTTCAAATATGGAAATGTCAAAGTTTACATGTGACTTGAAGGGAGTGGTGCCTCCAGAGTGATTGTCGAATGAATATGTGTCACTTGTGGGCATCCACAAAAGGATTTGGGAAAATTTATCCATCATCACATTCTTCTATCACTCGAGGGCTTCTTCGAGCAATATTTTGAAGAGAAATCCTACTCCCTCATCTTTATTTTCTTCCTCCATGGGAGGTCATTGGGGTTTGTGAGGCTGGTCTTGCAAAGGTTCAACCAATTCGAGCCCTAACTCCTTATACCCTGACCTCATTAGGGACATGAAAAGAAAAAAGAAGAAGGAGCATACCGCTCTAATACCACTAATCTAGACATATGCAGGAACACAATAAAATATAGATATAAACATAAACACATAGATGTAGTAGAAATAAAACTCCATTTCATTAATATCAAAGAATTGAAATATGCTTACATACAAAATGGAAATAAGTCTTTGCTTACAACACCAACCAAGACTCTGCATGCACTTCTTTACTCAACCCACACTTATCCACCAGTTCAGTATTAACATAACTATAATTAGTTCTAGGATCAATCAAAATCAAAACAACTTGATCACAGAGTTTACCTTCCATCTCAATAATGGATGTCTGGTGATTCGCCTGCTTATTATCAAATGTTGCATAAATCTGAGGAATGCTCTAACCAACATCCCCAACTATTTGCGCCTCCTGAGCATTGTAGATATGAGGTCTACCACCTTTGTACAATGGAAAATCCTTCTTGCAATGATCCTTTCCACAAATACAACACTACAATGGTTCCCTACCACTTCCTTTATTGTACTGCTCTCCAGGCTGAGATCGATGTCCCCTCTCTATTGTACTGAATTTCTTGTAAGGAGCCACATTCTCTTTCTCAGCTGCATCTTGAGGTATTTCCTGCTTTGGAGGCCATTTTCCTTTGGTCATATCATTCTCTTTCTAATCACGCTTAAGCTTAAACTTATGTGTCGATTGCTCATAATTGTGCTTCAATTTCCCAATGACTTCCTCCAATGATCAAGGCTCATCATACTCAATCCAATCCTTAAATCCTAAATGAAACACACTGATGAATCTTTGGACCTTCGTCTTCTCATCCTTAAGATAAGGCACATACCTCAACAATTCCAAAAACTTAGTCGTGTACTCTTCATCTGTCATAGATCCCATCTTCAATTTGTATAACTCCTTAACATTATTGTCATAATATCTCTCTGACAAGTACTTCTTCCTGAAGAGTCTTTTAAACTCATTCCAACTCAACTCCTCTGTCCTAATGCCTTTGACATGCTTCACATATTCCCACCAAATATTTGTGTTTCCCTTGAGACTAAAAATAGTTATCCTAGCCTTTATGTTTTATAAATAATCATGTAACTCGAAGAACTTTTCATCCCAAGCAATCATACTTCTGCATCTTCCATTTTTTTTAGTTCTCCATTAAATGTAGGAGACTTGGCTTTCTTGAATTCATCTGGAAAGTATCCCCTCTCACTCCCCCTGTAAGGATGATAACGATGATTACCACGTTATAGGAAATTTCAACCTAATAGTGGCCTCCTAAGGAAAAATTAAGAAATTAATAAAAATTGCCATGTAGACAGTTTTTAATATTACTTTACTTGTATCTATGTTCCACAATATTTATTAGCATTATGTTTAATGAAAAAATTTAATATATTATTTCTAATTCTTTACTTTTATCGAAATCCCTCAATATATGACATTTTTATTAAAATAACTATCTATATATTTTATATTTGAATTAAATGTCTATATTATATTTTATATTTAACTATTTTTTGGTGTTTTTTCTTAACGACATTATCTATCTGAAGCTACAAATTTGTTCGAAATATATTTTTTGGATGAAATCCAGTTATTTTGTGCTTTCTAGAATACGTTTTTTAACTATTTAATTACTATTCTCTCTCTCTCTCTCTCTCTCTCTCTCTCTCATATATATATATATATAATATATATATATATATATATATATATATATATATATATATTTCTATATATAATATATATATATATTATTTTTAATTGCATTTTTTTTGGGGCATGGTTATTAATGTCAAATGGACCCACATTTTTTAATTTATATTTTTTCACTAATATCAAGATTTACATTGCATTAATAATTTTTTCAATATTCTAATTCATATGGGTAAGGTAGGTAAATAACATTAATAAAATATTTCATGAATATCCAAATTAATAATAAAATATTTCATCGATACCCAAATTAATAATAAAATATTTCACGGATACCCAAATTAAACAATTTAAAATTATTTAGGTCATGTACCTCTTTTTAAATTTAAAGGATTTTGATTGGTTTACATATTATGACATGGAAATTACATGAAAATTTCATGGGCACTTTTAGATTGAAATTTCCTCTAATGTGATGTATATCTTAACCAAAACTGGAATAGAACCCATAAACACTACTTGTCTTGCCAGGTGTATCCATTCATCTCTCACCTTTGACTGTATCACCCCTTTCCAACCTGCTCCTTGATTGGGACTTGTTACCATATGCCCCATTAGTCCTTTACTCCCATCCATAACTAATCCATTGTTGTCCGTGCCTTTGCAAATCTGATAAACTACGAAAGCTCACTGCATTGACCTCAACTTCATTTTCCTGAGCCTTGGCAAGCCTTTCTTGTGATTGAATTATTATGTCATTATATATTTTACAACTTATGATCTATGCCTTTAAACTTCTCAAGGTATCTGCTATGTCAAGAGAGTACTCTTCTCCATGTTGCTCAGTTGATCTATAAGGAGAGTCACATGAACTATAGTCTGCCATTATGCGTTTCATCTCTGATCCTCTATCTTCTGTAAACATACCATGTCAGATAATCAAATATAACATAATCAAACATACCTTAATGAAGTTCAGGGGAGGCTATCTTGTCTACACAAATCATTCCAGATTAGCATCATATATATATATATATATATATATATAATGAAACCAACATATCAACCCATCGACATCATATGAATCATCATGCATGATAGCTCAAATTGTAATAACGACTATATACAAGACAATTATAGCCATTATGATGCATGCATACGACTGACATGCATGCATAACAATCACATCTAGCCCATCCAATCCAAGTGTTTGAACCTCGAAGCTCTGATACCAATTTGTAACGCGCCACCCCACATTTACCCTCTTTTATAAGCCCTTTGGGTAAACGTGAAACAAAGCGCCACTATGACATGACCTGACCTCTTCCTTCTAGTTAAGGAAGTGGGGCCTATAAGATGACCACAAACTGACATCCTATAGAGACTACATATCACTTAGAAGCTGAAGAAACACCCCAGGTGGTCATTCCCTGAGTTGGAACCTTGTTCCAGTGGCGCAGAACTATAATCACACCCTTGACACTGCTTGCATGCATTTGTGAGCCTCCAACCGCACTCACAAGCCTTACTTCATGTAGTTATGACTCAAAATATCCAATTTTGTGCCCACGGTCTCAATATTTGAGCCACTTTTCTAGGCTAGTCTCTAGATTGTTGGCATTGTGGTGTGCATGGTTTCATCTAGTTTATGTTTCCATTGGTTCATGATGGCAGCTAGCTCATGTTGTCATTGATGTCAACCCTATGTAGCCTAGCTGATGTGTTGATGCATTTCTTGTAGCATGGTTGCAACTAGTTGAGTTGGAATTGAGTTGATTATGTTGGCATTAATGTCAACCATATGATATCACACTCATGCTGGACCACGGGGGCTTCACTGGGGGACCAATACCATACCACGCAGGCTCATATTGGGGGATATATATTGAGGAAAAATTGACTTAATAAATTTGGGGATATAAAGAGGGTAAAGGGTTTTTATATCGATGGGTATAAAAAATGGAGCTCAAAGTTAATTAAAAAATATAAAAGGGGTATAAAAAATGTTAATGAAAAAATGGATACCTACAATATCTAGTGAAAGTAGGGGTTTTTTAAATTAGGGAGGTGTATCGGTTTCATATTGTTAGGGGGTTAAGTAATGTGATTTTTCGAGGTATTTTCCAATATGCAATTAAATTAGGGGTATTTTTAAGTATGTCATGAATGCAGGCGATATGTCAGAGGTTCATTGAGTGAAGCCCCTGTGTGCTGGACAAATGATGGCAATGGTGTGGTTGTTGGTTGTGCATGTAAGAGTGTGTTCATAACCTAGTGCAATTTTTGTCTAGTGCAGAAACTAGAGGTTGAGTAGACATGGTTGTAGGACATGTTATGATTTTGTTGCTACAGGTGGATGATGCAGATATACAGGTGTTGGAGATGATGACTCAGGTGTCATCAATTGGCACACTAGTAGAGTTGGTAGTTAGGTCTTCATTCTTATGCTCATCGAGATGACTTGTTATAGTGATGGTTTTGCCTCACGATAATGATGATGATGTTGCAGAGGTGTTACATGTCTGTTCATATGTGTTGCAACTTGAGCAGGTGGTTGAGGAGATTTGAGGACTTGTTGACACTCATGTGAACCCTTGTGTGTTGGTTTCTATGTCAACATGGCAGTGACACTTGGGAAACTTTATTTTCTTATTTGTAGTGGTTTCAAAGGCTATGACAAAGGTTTGGAGGCATGTACAAGATCAGGAGAAAGTGACCAAACAGCTGGCAGACGTTCTGGGCTAAGGTTTGATATTTTTAATTAATTTTTCCCCCAACCACTAGCATGCAAGCCTGTGGGAGAAATTGAAAGGCTCCAACCACTGGTGGACAAGCCTATGGGAGCGATTGCAACCCAGAGCAACTAGATTTGTCCGTGCAATTGAGCATTTTTAGGGAAATTTATCTATATTCTTTGCGCAAATAGAATTTAATTTGGCATGGAAATTTCTAGAGGCTTCTATATTGAGTTGTAAAGGTTGGGAATGGTTTGGAAAGGTCCTCCAATGATGTGAACACCTTTAGTGCACAAGTAGTGATGATAGTGGATTTAGTTTTTCAACTTTGTGCACTCTTGATCCCAACCCTAAGGTGAATTTTGCCTAGTACATTTTATATACACCATTTTGGAGCTAAGTATTGGTTAGCTCAGTGTGAGAATGTGTTAGAGAAGGTTGCATTGTGTGAGTATTTCAGACCTATTTGTGAGTAGAGATAGATTGTTCTTGTGGGCAAATGGTGGTGAGTGGAGAAAATTGTTGAAGCAAAGATATCAATATTCAAATCAAAATTAAGATTGTTGTAGTAGATATCGTATATGGAGCAAAGTTTGTTAGTAGAGACGGAGAGATTGTGACAGCTTCATGGTTGTGACTCTCACTTTTTTTTTGCAAGTGCTGCTAGTGCATTTGGCACATAGCCATTTTGTTTTATGATGTTGATTATATTATGCAGTAATTATATTTTACAATGAGGGTTTGATATTATGGTTGAGTATGTGATATGTTTATGATGTTGGTGATGATATTATTCATTTTTTATTCGATAGACTGTGGGCACTATTATGTTTGAGTAGAGAGCATGTTTGTGGTGTTTTTGATTTGATGAGATTGTCTTGCTGTTAGAGATCATATATTGCAGAGTTGAATCATGTTGAGCAGATAGTCTTGGGATTTAGTATGAAAATATATGAACTGAGGTCTGCATAGAGTAGAGGAGCAGTGACTTCATGGGTGTGGAGCAGCGATTGTGAAGTTTGAGTGAAAGGGATAGTTTTTCCATCCAATCGAAGTTGGATAGTCCAATCGGATTTGGAAGAGGATCATTGATCATGGTGGCTTTCAGTGGATGGTAGTCTGTAGATCCATGTGAGAACATAGTATTCCTTGTTGATCAATAGAATCGATTCTCCTAGATGATGGGAGTCAGCTGATTGTATATGAGGTTAAGTCTTCATGTTGATGGGAGTCAACAATCTATGTAAAAGACACATTTTTCTTAATAGAAGATTCAGAGTAGCGCAACAACAACAAGGGTGGTTTTTTTCCTGGTGAAGGGTTTTCCACCCGATATCTTGTGTCCTTTGTGTGGATGAGTTTTGATGTGTTGTTTATTGTTTATCTCGTGGTTATCTTGTTTTAGCTACTTATATGGTCTATTTTATGAGATAACTTATTATGTTTCTAGTTAATATTGTGTGATTCAGTAGAAAGTTTTAATTGGTAATTTTTTTAAAGAAGTCACGCTACTGATTCACCCCCCATTCTTAGAAGTGCTCAAAGTTTTCCTATATTGGTATCAGGGTGGGCCTCTTGGTTGTAGCTTGATCGCTAGAAAGTAGATTTTGGGTTTGTTGGAGAAAAAAACTGGTTTTTTTTTTTTTTTTTTTTTTTTTTTTTTTTTGCGAATGGCTTTTCAAGGAATGGTCATCCTCACTGTTGCAAATTTCAAGGTATGGAGGAGAAAAGATTGAATCTCATTTTTTTTTTTCTTATGGATCTAACATTTGGAGATTGGTATGTGAAGGATGTACGAAGTATCCAATTGTAGATGAAGTTTTGCATCAAGATGCACAAGCTAGATGCCTAATCTACAAGAATCTTCATGATGATGATTTGAAGAGGCTATTAGGTTTGAAATATGCCAAAGATATGTAGGACAAGCTAGAATTCATATTTGGAGATGGTTCCAATAGTAATATATAAATTGAGAAGAAGAGAAACAAGAAGAAGAACAAGAAGAAGGACCTTGAAAAGCAAGAAGCTCAACCACAAGAGTCTCATCCTACTAGTGCAAATGATTCAGTTGATGATGAGAAGAAACCATAAAATCATGAACCCAAAGGTATAAAAATCAATGATTTTATGTTAAGTTATAATTTTGATGATTCACATTTTGATCATGATGAAAGGCCTAGTGAAGATGAGAATGATATTAAGGGTCTTAGAGCTAAGATTTCTAGACTAACAAATGCATGTAAGGATCATGAAAAATTATTGCAGATCTGTGATGATAAGGAGTCCAAGTTCAAGGAGGATATTTTCAACTTAAATATTAAATTGGCAGAACCAAAAAAAGTTGAGGAAGGTATGAGGAAGCAATACCAAGAGAAGGAAAATGAATTTGAAAGATTATAAGTTGAAGTGGTGTCCTTGAGAAAGCATCGAAAGATGGAGAAGAACATTGTGGGCTTGGATAGTTTGCTTGAGATCTAGAGATCACCATTGGATAAATCTGGTCATGGATTTCAAAAAGGTGAGTCTAGTTTTCAAGAAAGAAAAAATAACAAAGAAGAACCCAATAAACATGTAGCAAAAAATAACAACATCAAGAGTGTGAACCAAGGGAACAAGCAGAACCAGCAGAAGATCAAGCAAAAAAACCAAAAACAACAAAGAAGAAAACCTCAAGGAGCGCCTATATTTAGAAGATGTTTTGCTCCAAGAGAGGATCATGACATATATGTACTATTTCAAAGGAATCTGAGCCATTTTGTTCCTTCTATGCATAATATAGAATGTTACAACTATCACAAGTTTGGGCATGTTGCGGCTAATTATAGGAGAAAAATGTATAGATCTAACCAACAGAACTTGCAATAGTATTAGTAGCCAAGGAGTTTGGCCATCAAGTATAATCATGGTTTTTGTGGTTATTGTTATTCATGTAACTTATTTGGTCATAAGGCATATGATTGTAGATCTAACCAATGGAGGAGAAGCACTTTGCATGCAACATATAAATCTGGCATGAGCAACTGGAAATTTGATCCTCTTGCTTCATATCTTGTCCACGTGGAGTACTACACATCTCATAACTTTGGTCATATTGCAAGAGATTGTTTCCTGCCCCGTTATTCTTAGGAAAATCAGCCAAAGCAGTAAAAACAAAGAGAACCTAGCAGAAAACGAGTGAAGGAAGAAAAGAAGCAGCCAAATACCACGTGGAGAAAGAAGGAGCAACAACTCTTCAAGTAGTGAATAGAATCACCTCCTGTAGTCCATGATTATTTCTTACATACTCATAGAGTATTGCAGAGTTCATGAGAGGTGCATAACCTCAGGGCAGGCGTATGACAGAAGTATGGTAGATTATTGAGTACAATTTATTACAACATCGTATGATGGGTTTATCTGAGCCTCATGTACATTCAGGTCCACAGGATCAACCTGTCTATTAGAGGTATATTGAGCTTAGGGGGACCTATGCATGGTATGAGGTTTGCATGAGTTTTTTTATATTTCTCTTCATCATTTTCACTCAGTTATTCGCAATAGTTATATACATGTTTTCTTGAGTGAAATGGATACATTTTTCAGCCACATATATGGTTTTGGTCTCTAGTGACATTTGGTTGTAAAGTTGTACAACCATGCATGCAATGAAGGATGTATAGAGATGACATGAGACATGGAACAACCGTGTATCAGTTGTTATATTCTCATTATTACAACCATGTATCTTCTATTGTTTCATCAATATGTATTGGTTGAGAGTCCAGTTAATAGTATGTTGAGTCATCATGGCGTTAGGCATGTCTTGGAGGAGTTTCATGAGTCTATTTTGCAACCACTTTTATGGGCTTATGATGATGTAAAATTCATGATATGTCATGTATTTGAGTTATTAGTCCATAGAAGATGATAATATCAGCCATGTATTTAATGATATATCCATGTAAAATTATCATGAAGTCATGCACTTTTATTATATGTATCTTTGGGCCATTTAGTCATGAGGTCATGTTATGGTCATATGTGAGTCATGTATGAGGTATTATGTTGCTACTATAACCATCTATGTATCAATGTATATGTCATTTGAGTTATGGTCATGTGAATCCTTAGTCCATATGGTGCTTCTATTTGTCAAAAGGAAGTAAAGCTTGTAGTGGAAGCGGTCAATACATCTTGGAGATGGCACGTGTTCAAGGGGAGCATTATTTTCTCTTGTTTATTTCAACCATACATTGTTGTAATTATGATCCACTTGGAGGTGTTCATGATTTTCCTCATGCTATGTTGTGACAATTGGGTTTATTGGCCTCATGTTATGTTCAAAGATGTTTGGTAGTTGTTGCAAAGTAGTTGTTATGGAGAGTGATGGGTTGATGATCATGTGCACATTGTTGCATGCTATTGTTTATTATGATGTTGCTCATTGATGCTTGTATGGTTGCCTTATGTTGGAATATTGCACATTGAGAGTGAGTTATAGAAGGTTACCATGACCATTTGGAGAGACATGGTTACATGTTGATTTGCATTATTTTTCAGCCATGTAGAGATCAATTAATCCAATGTTTATGCTTCAGTTTTGTTGCCTTATCAGATGGAGTTGACCCTTTCCCAATGATGTCAAAGGGGAGTGATAGAGGAGATTGGTGTGGAGGTTGTGTGTGTTTGCCATCAATTCCAAAGGGGGAGATTGTTGGCATTATGGTGTGCATGGATCCAGTTAGCTAATATTGGCATTGCTTCATGATGGCAGCTAGCTTATGCTGGCATTAATGTCAATGCTATGTAGCCTAGTTGATGTGTTGATGTCTTTATTGTAGCATGGTTGTAGCTAGTTGAGTTGGAATTGAGATGATTATGTTGGCATTGATTTCAACCTGATGATATCACACTTATGGTAGATAGATGCTCGCACTAGTGTGGTTGATGGTTGTGCATGTACGAGTGTGTTCATGACCTAGTGCAATATTGGTCTAGTGTAGGAACTTGAGGCTGAGTAGACATGAATGCATGACATCTTATGATGATGTTGCTATAGGAGGACGATGCAGATCTATAGGTGTTGGAGATGATGACTCAGGTGTCATCCATGTTGTTAATTTGGCACACTAGTTGAGCTGGAAGTTAGGTCTTCATATAGGTCTTCATGTGTATGCTCATGGAGATGACTTGTTACAGTGATGGTTTCGCCTCATGATGATGATGATGATGATGTTGTAGAGTGTTACAGGAATGTTCAGATGTGTTGTAGCTTGAGCAAGTGGTTGAGGAGATCTGAGGACTTGTTGGCACTCATGACAACCCTTGTTTGTGGGTTTCTAGGTCAACATGGCAGTGACACTTGGGGAGACTTTTTTTTCTCATTTACAGGGGTGTTAAAGGCCATGACAGAGGTTTGGGGGCATGTATAGGAGCTAGAGAAGGTGACTAAACAATTAATAGAGGTTTTGGGCTGATATTTGATGTTTTTACTTAGGTTTTGCCCCAACTACTGCCATGCAAGCCTGTGGCAGTAGTTGAAAGGCTCCAACCATTGGCAGACAAGCCTATGGGAGCAGTGGCAACCTAGAGCAGCTAGAGTTGTCGTGCAGTTTAGCATTTTCACATAAATTTCTCTGGATTCCTCGCGTAAAAAGAATTTAATTTGGCATGGAAATTCCTAGAGGGTTCAAGATTAAGTTGTAAAGGTCAAGAATGGTTTGAAAGGTCCTCCAATGATGTGAACATCTTTAATGCACAAGTAGTTGTGATAGTGGATTGATTTTGTCAACTTTTTGCACTCTTGATCCCAGCCCTAAGGTGAATTTCGCCCAACACATTTTATATACATCATTTTGGAGTTGAGTATTGGTTGGTTTAGTGTGAGAGTGAGTTATAGAAGGTTGCATTGTGTGACTATGCTTCAAACCTATTTCTTAGTAGAGATAAATTTTGCTTGTTGGCAAATGGTAGTGAGTGTAGCAGATTGTTGAAGTAGAGATATCAATATTCAAATTAGAATTACGGTTGTTGTTGTAGAGATTGTATATGGAGCATAGTTTGTTGGTAGAGATGGAGAGCTTGTTATAGCTTCATGGTTGTGACTCTCAGTTTTGTTTTGCAGGTGCTGCTAGTGCATTTGGCACATATCTATTGTGTTTTATGTTGTTGATTTTACTATGCAGTAATTATATTTTGCATTGACAGTTTGATATTATGGTTGAGTATGTGATATGTTTATGACGTTGGTGATGATATTATTTGATTTTTATTCAAAAGATTATGGCCACTATTTTGCTGGAGTAGAGAGCATGTTTGTGGTGTTTTTAATTTGATGAAATTGCATTTCTATTGGAGATTGTATTGCAAAGATGAATCATGTTGAGCAAAAGTCTTGGGATCCAGTATGAATTTATATGAAACAAGGTTCACATAGAGTAGAGGAGCAATGACTTCATGGGTGGGGAGCAGTGATTGCGAAGTTTCAGTGAAAGGAATAGTTTCTCCATCAAATCGGAGTTGGATAGTCCAATTGGAGTTGGGTGAGTATTGTTGATCATGGTTGCTTTCAGCGAATGGTGGTCCGTAGATTCGTGTGAAAATATAGTCTTCCGAGATTATTAATAGAATTGATTCTCTTGGGTAATGGGACTCAACTAATTGTAGATGAGGTTGAGTCTCCATGTTGATGGGAGTCATCAATTTATGTAAAAGACACATTTTTATTAATAGAAGGTTCAGAGCAGCGCAACAACAACAAGGGTTTTTTTTCCTGATGAAGGTTTTTCCACTAGATATCTTGTGTCCTTTGTGTTGATGTGTTTTGATCTGTTGTTTATTGTTTATCTCATGGTTATCTTGTTTTAGATGCTTATATGGTATATTTTATGAGATATAATATATTATCTTGTTGGTTAATATTGTGTGATTCAATAAAAAAGTTTTAATTGGTAAAATTGTTAAAGAAGTCACATTATTGATTCACCCCCCCAAGTAGTGCTCAAAGGTTTCCAACATAAATCACTTACCAGAACTTCTTGTAACTTTTCAGAATCATATTCCTCATAACGAAAATGCTAATAATTCAAACTTGAAGCCAGAACTTGACCTATACTGGTTAGAACATACTAGACATTATTCAAACACATGGTAAACATGTAAGCTATAGGTCATGAATGCATATCTGAGTGTAAATATCTATACTTTAGCTGAAAAACACTGAGAAGGTCTAATGCCCTCTCAAGTAGCTGCAACAACACTTGTTCGCCCATGCATTCATTAACCATACATCAACTTATTAAAGCATAATTAGAGCCATAGCTAGAACATGTTATAGAACTATGCTTATAACCAGCATATAACTAGAATATTAACCATGGCAGAACAACCATCAAAGAAACATAATAACATGTACAAATGCTCATAGATTACAATAGAAAAATAGTCATTATTAACTTATGCAAAAGCAGCGCAAGTCAGTTACTTCCACGTACTGCCTGAGCATAGATTGAGTTGAAACAAATCTTTCTTTTAGCCAACCACCCTTGTGCCATATTCCAAGCATGAATGTGGGATTTCATGGGATAAACCAAGACATAAACAACCAAAGGAATGTAGAGGTTAAACCACCTCCACCCTCAAATTAACGTGATCTTACCAAAACCATTCAAGAGATCATAAAACCAAAACAAACCTGGATGCCTTATAATTTCTTCACCATACCTTGAGGAAATTTCTTGTCTCCAACCACTTGTCGAGGGCTCCCTAGAGAAAACATTCTCCACCCCCAACCCTTAGGAATTTTCCTGAGACCACCTCACATGGTTCTAAAAACTTATGGCAATCCAAAGCTCAACTAATAATGAATCCCATAACACCATGGCTATCCTGGAAATGGCAAGGCAAGGCTGAAACCACTGTCAAACTCGACAAAACACATGCCAATGACAACAAATGAACCTAATAAACAAATGCATGTACCATGCATTCACACCTCAGCTAGGAAATCACACTTGCAACTTGTTACTTGCAAAATCTTCCTATTGAATTTGTTGATCCAACCTTCTCCTTGCTTTCCTTTGTTTTTCTTGTTTGTCATTTTCCTTCCTTTGCTTGATTTCTCCTCTTGCTACTCTCTCTCTCTCTTAAAGTAATTCCAAAGCCAAATTGACAAAAGATGTGAACTGATCCTCATAAGCCTTGTTGGAGAGGTAAATCCCCTCTACGGATAGAGGCTGTCCCTACTAGCCCAGAACGGGTCTAGCAACAATCAATCAATGCTACTATGCAAGCTCCTAGTTGCAATTAAAAAGTGGGCAATGAACACCTACTTGGATTCCAGTGCTATTGTTTGATGAAGAGATGCCGCTCTCGCCCCTTTGCTCGGGTCGGTCACGATCCTCCACTATCCTCGTGGATGGACACCTGCACATGCAAAGAGAAAACAAACACAAGCGTGAAATCTAGTAAAAGCAACTATACATCAGTCATAAAGGATGTAATTCACATTAATCATCACAAGACAAATGAGAATGGAACCATAACAGTAGTCATCTATCTTTTATTAATCAAAAACAGAGAAAGGTACAACCAATGTTCTGATGCTGAATCCTTCTCAAGAGGGTCCAGCCAGCAAGTCTCATAAGCATTTCACCCTTGGAGGTAGATCTCCCAAGCCAAACAACTCTCTCTCTCACACAAGGCAACAAACTTCACAACCTTCCTTAAGCTCTCTAGCAATCCACACTCAACACACCAAATGCCTATTAAGAGCAGCACTATGAATTCCTCTATGTCAAAGTCTATATGTCAAAAACTAGCTGCTCATGGCAATGGTGGAGGCTTATATAGGAGAAGGAGTCTCCATGAATAGTGAAAGGATGAGCTTATCCCCAAGGAAGGTGGGTTATCAGGCGAACAGACATGCCATAGAAAGGAGGGCGACCTTTACAAAGCCAACAACCAGGCCTGGAGTCATCTGGAAGGTTGGCTGTTAGAACAAACTCGCCCAAACAGGATCAGCGCGGGTGGATAATTGGGCTGGCGCGCTGGCATTGCGTCTAAATAACAGAAGAGGTCTGGTCAGCACAATTTTATACAGGCGGAGGGGCGCTGGCTATGAAATTCGACCAGTGCGGAAAACCCGTGTGCTTCCGCACTGGCAGCGCACCAATTACACTATCATCCGCTAGTCAGTGCGGTTATTTCAATAACAGTCGCGATGATCCAATAAACTTAGGCAAAGAGGGTTTTTTTGGCCATTTCGAAGAGCATGAGCATGATGGATTTGATTTTATGACACAGTAGGGAGACTGACAGGGAGACAGTGACAATTTACTGTGTAACAATTTGGATCACCATCATTGAGGCATCTTTGAGGCGGATCACAGAAAATACAAATATGGAATTAAAAGAAATACAGTTGGCCCTATAAACAGCAGTGGTTCCGCCGATGCAATTGGCACGCGTCTGTTCAGATCCCCATCGTTTCCAAACCATCCAATCTTCGCCCAAGATTCACTTCACGTGCAAATGAATTATAGGTCAACCTCCAAATTACCACGCAAGCAGCCATTCATACGCTCTGCATTCACCGGCCCTATGAAGACGGAATGAATGATTAAACTCGTCGAGATCAAAGTCCGTGCAGCAAAAGAAGCCTTCTGATGACAGCGTTCAGGGTTCCGCCAACCTGACAATTACAAACTTGTAGATTCAATCACAAATTTAAACAACCATTACGGCAACCACCAATTTAATATGTTTCCATAGCTCAAATGGATCAGGCATTCAAGGAATTATAAGCACCATTACAAATTGGATCTGAACCGTTCACTTATATATATAAGAGATAGAGTCAAAACACACGTAAACACAGTCACGCCATTAACACAACACACATATATTATAATATGAATAACACAGCACGATTACAGGTAAGGCATTTCAGCCCTAGAATCGAGCTCATGCTCGGCTACATTTTTTCACTCACAAATTTCCTCACCAAATAAGATACCTCACACCCTATCACACTATACATTTATAAGATACATAGGAAGGATCGATCAGATCTTCTCCTAGTTTTTTTTACAATGAAAGCTCTCCAAAAGCGTGCATGGCTCTTATCAATAGCAAGTCTCCTCAAGACATATCCACTTTAAAGCTACTTTAAATTTATCCGCTTTAAATCCGCTTTAGCTCTGATTTAAGGTAGATTTTCCTATTTTTCTCCTTCGATTCAGCTTTGTTGTCCACGTAGGCTTTGCTCTACTTTGTTGCTGGTTGCTCCCACATCAGACTCCCGAGGCACAAAAATTTATGACCTCCTGGTCATATGCTTCTGGTCTTCGTAATATCTTCAACTTGTGAGCTGCAATCAACCTTCTGCAACAGCAAGTTCCTCCTTGCTTGCCTCTTACCTCACCAAGCTCTCCTCTAGACTTGGTCTTTTGGTAACCGCTCTAGGCTATTGCAATCTTCTCACCTTCCTCTGCTGCTACCTCCTTCCGCAGAATCTTACTGCTTTGATACCACCTGATGAAAATGAGATCTGGGTATAAGCCCAAAATCCCAAATTCCTTAAAAATCTTGATCCCTCGCTGCTTTTCCGAGCTGAGCCTGTTGCCATTGTTGTATAATATACAGAGATTTCACATGAAAATTCTCGAATTCTTCTAAGCACCAAAGCCCTGTACGTCTTCAGAGCATAGATATGTAGCGATCGAAATTATTAGTAGTTACGAAGGAAAATTATATCAGGTAAATTCCTAGACAAGCGGAGACTGTGAGAGCTCCCATCTGCCATTCTTCGGATTGGGCCAAAATAGCGTTGAAGAGTAGTTGCTCTGCTCCCATGCGCTGCACATATAACAAAGACATAATATTTGGATCACCATCATTGAAGCATCTTTGAGGCGGATCACAGAAAATACAAAATATGGAATTAAAAGAAATACATTTGGCCCTATAAACAGCAGTGGTTCCACCGATCCATCGGATTTAAATCCAATCTGTTAACAATTAAAAAGATGAAGTTGGTGCGCGTCTGTTCAGATCCCCATCGTTTCCAAACCGTCCAATCTCCGCCCAAGATTCACTTCACGTGCAGATGAATTGCAGGTCAACCTCCAAATTACCACGCAAGCAGCCATTCATAAGCTCTTTATTCACCAGCCCTATGAAGACGGAATGAATGATTAAACTCCTCGAGATCAAAGTTCGTGCAGTAAAAGAAGCCTTCTGATGATAGCGTTCAGGGTTCCACGCCAACCTGACAATTACAAACTTGTAGATTCAATCACAAATTTAAACAACCATTACGGCAACCACCAATTTAATATGTTTCCATAGCTCAAATGGATCGGGCATTCAAGGTATTATAAGCGCCATTACAAATTGGATCTGAACCGTTCACTTATATATATAAGAGATAGAGTCAAAACACACGTAAACACAGTCACGCCATTAACACAACACACATATATTATAATATGAATAACACAACACGGTTACAGGTAAGGCATTTCAGCCTTAGAATCGAGCTCATGCTCGGCTACATTTTTTCACTCACAAATTTCCTCACCAAATAAGATACCTCACACCCTATCACACTATACATTTATAAGATACATTGGAAGGATCGATCAGATCTTCTCCTAGTTTTTTTACAATGAAAGCTCTCCAAAAGCGTGCATGGTTGTTATCAATAGCAAGTCTCCTCAAGACATATCCGCTTTAAAGCTACTTTAAATTTATCTGCTTTAAATCCGCTTTAGCTCTGATTTAAGGTAGATTTTCCTATTTTTCTCCTTCGATTCAGCTTTGTTGTCCACGTAGGCTTTGCTCTGCTTTGTTGTTGGTTGCTCCCGCATCAGCACATGTCCATAGGAAAAAAAGATAAAAAAAGAAAAAGAAAAAGGGGCTGCACAAATCAAAAGGATGGTTGACTTGTGATACCCACCTTACAGAAGATGAAGAAGAAGAAGTAGAAGATGAAACCATAGGGGACCTTCCAAACCAGAAAGAAGTGGATGCACATGTCTAGAATAGGATCTTTTCACATGCGTAGAATGAATAGGGCCATAATAAAAATATTTCTCTTGCGGAATGACATAGAAGCATAAGAGACCCATGCATCATAACAATAAAAAAAATGGGGCACACAAGGAAAATGGGATAGGGGGGCACAAAAAGAGCACATGCTTCTGAGAGTTCAGGCTCAGAAAAAATTCCCCACCAATGAAAACATGAGGAGAATGACCAATGGTTCTCGTTGAACCAAATTCAAAGAGATGGCAGAAAGTGCAAAAAAAGAAAGACAAAACATAGAAGTTAAGTAATTATTATCACACTTAACCTAGAATGTTTAGGTTTGCATTTTTTACATATTTTTTTCTTTAGCACATATGTCATGAAGTGTATCTAATTGAATGATTTCAACATATGTAAAATGTAATTTTGTTCTTTCTTTCAAAATGAATGAAATTCAAGGTGATTTTCATAGAAAAAATTTAAAGTATTTTTAATTAATAGGTTTTATACTCTTTTTTTT
>APFE030421681.1:0-17921 GCA_000404065.3 Pinus taeda
TATATAATTTTTTAAAATTAAAATAAATTAATCAAACAAATTATATTTATAACCAAAATAACTACAATCTATGAAATAATAAATAATTAAAATTGGAGACAAGACACAATGAAAACCCTAGCGAAGCAATGGCGAAAAGAGGAAGGGGATTTCGGCACGGGTTTGGTCGAGGTCGAGGTGACAGAGGCCACGGGGATAATCACGGTGAACGCAAAGGACCCCGAAGAGATGAAGAATCCCTGTGAATCCCTGGGCAGTTCAGTGGGTCGCAATCCCACTCACGACTAGATCATTTTATGCTGATTTAGACGATCAAGAACAGAGAACGGATGAGGAAAAGTTGAGAATAGTGATTGAAAATGGGAAGAAAAGGGATGAATAATCCTATCACTAACAAAACACCTGTGGCAAATTCTCCTCTTTAACTATCTCATAAATACATAACAGTGACCAGATGCCCTCTGCAAGGCCATACCTGTGGAAAATTCTCATCCTAGACTATCTCATAAATACATAGCAGTGTTCAAATGCCCTCTGCGTGGCCATCTAATGATGAATGGAAATGTTAAAAATCACATCTGAGATAATCAACAAGGGAGAAGGAGATGGCTTTTGCATCTGTTAAAGCTATTACAACATAGACTTATGATTTTCCCACTGAGCCCACAAGCCAAGAGATAGATGCAAACATAGTTTGCCAATGTAAACGTTTGGGTTCAGACTAAAAAAAATAAAATCACACCTTTGTAAAATTTAGGGTGTAAACATACCAATATTAATTGCATGAATTAAATCAAATCACAACTATGGAATCCCACCAAGGTACCTACTGCCATATTTAGGGCCAGAAATAAAAATCAGACAAAGTAAGGACCTTAATAACAGTATGCCATGTGAGGAAAAGAATCAAAGCCTTTAGGTGATTTGTGAATTCCTCAAGCTTTTTTATATACCATTATTCTGGGTCTTGTTATTTACCTTCACACAGAGACCACATGCCGAAAGACCCAGACAAACATAATTTTGCCAATATCAAATTTTGGGTCCAAACACATATGATCAGATCAAATCACAATTATGTGAATATGGGTCAAACATAAAGATATTAATTATACATGATCCAATCAACTCATGACAGGAAACCTTCACACAGAGACCACATGCCAAAAGACACAGGCAAACATAATTTTGCCAATATCAAATTTTGGGTTTAAACACATATGATTAGATCAAATCACAATTATGCGAATATGGGTCAAACATAAAGATATTAATTGTACATGATCCCATGAACTCATGACAGGAACAACTGAAGTTCTGTAACCTAGCTTTTCTCATTACATTACAGCGCCTTAACTAACCCACTGCCAAATTTAATACCTTGAACAGCAATAACAATTAGCCAATCTCAGAACCTTAATTGCACTGTGTCACATGAGGAATGGAATCAGAGCCTTTCGGTGACTAGGGAAGTCCTCAAACTTTTTCATATACCATGACTTGGTTGATATGTTTCTACCCACCAGACTGAAGAACATCATGGCAACTACACAGAAAGCAAACGGAGTCTGGCAGATGAAAGCTACGCCCAGGAATTCAATAAGCTCGAAAAAATAATGGGGGCAAACCACACGCCCAAATAGGCCTCCTTGGGGAATACAGTACAGTTTCACTCCATCTTTCCGAAGCTTCGACAGCAAATAATGGTGATAGAAGTTCCCACTGATACCCACAATGAACAGAAGTATTCCCAATGGTATCAAATTCACAGACCAGATCATTTTATGCTGATTTAGACGATCAAGAACAGAGAACGGATGAGGAAAAGTTGAGAATAGTGATTGAAAATGGGAAGAAAAGGGATGAATAATCCTATCAATAACAAAACACCTCTGGCAAATTCTCCTCTTTAACTATCTCATAAATACATAATAGTGACCAGATGCCCTCTGCAAGGCCATACCTGTGGAAAATTATCATCCTAGACTATCTCATAAATACATAGCAGTGTTCAAATGCCCTCTGCGTGGCCATCTCATGATGAATGGAAATGTTAAAAATCACATCTGAGATAATCAACAAGGGAGAAGGAGATGGCTTTTGCATCTGTTAAAGCTATTACAACATAGACTTATGATTTTCCCACAGATCCCACAAGCCAAGAGATAGATGCAAACATAGTTTGCCAATGTAAACGTTTGGGTTCAGACTACAAAAAAATAAAATCACACCTTTGTAAAATTTAGGGTCTAAACATACCAATATTAATTGCATGAATTAAATCAAATACCCAGAAATTCAATAAGCTGAAGCTTCGACAACAAATAATGGTGATAGAAGTTCCCACTGATACCCACAATGAACAGAACTATTCCCAATGGTATCAAATTCACAGACCAGATCATTTTATGCTCATTTAGATGATCAAGAACAGAGAACGGATGAGGAAAAGTTGAGAATAGTGATTGAAATTGGAAGAAAAGGGATGAATAATCCTATCAATAACAAAACACCTGTGGCAAATTCTCCTCTTTAACTATCTCATAAATACATAACAGTGACCAGATGCCCTCTGCAAGGCCATACCTGTGGAAAATTCTCATCCTAGACTATCTCATAAATACATAGCAGTGTTCAAATGCCCTCTGCGTGGCCATCTCATGATGAATGGAAATGTTAAAAATCACATCTGAGATAATCAACAAGGGAGAAGGAGATGGCTTTTGTATATGTTAAAGCTATTACAACATAGACTTATGATTTTCCCACAGATCCCACAAGCCAAGAGATAGATGCAAACATAGTTTGCCAATGTAAACGTTTGGGTTAAGACTACAAAAAAATAAAATCACACCTTTGTAAAATTTAGGGTCTAAACATACCAATATTAATGGCATGAATTAAATCAAATCACAACTATGAAATCCCACCAAGGTACCTACTACCACATTTAGGGCCAGAAATAAAAATCAGACAAGGTAAGGACCTTAATAACAATATGCCATGTGAGGAAAAGAATCAAAGCCTTTAGGTGATTTGTGAATTCCTCAGGCTTTTTTATATACCATTATTCTGGGTCTTGTTATTTACCTTCACACAGAGACCACATGTCGAAAGACCCAGGCAAACATAATTTTGCCAATATCAAATTTTGGGTCCAAACACATATGATCAGATCAAATCACAGTTATGTGAATATGGGTCAAACATAAAGATATTAATTGTACATGATCCAATCAACTCATGACAGGAAACCTTCACACAGAGACCACATGCCAAAAGACACAGGCAAACATAATTTTGCCAATATCAAATTTTGGGTTTAAACACATATGATTAGATCAAATCACAATTATGCGAATATGGGTCAAACATAAAGATATTAATTGTACATGATCCCATGAACTCATGACAGGAACAACTGAAGTTCTGTAACCTAGCTTTTCTCATTACATTACAGCGCCTTAACTAACCCACTGCCAAATTTAATACCTTGAACAGCAATAACAATTAGCCAATCTCAGAACCTTAATTGCACCGTGTCACATGAGGAATGGAATCAGAGCCTTTCGGTGACTAGGGAAGTCCTCAAACTTTTTCATATACCATGACTTGGTTGATATGTTTCTACCCACCAGACTGAAGAACATCATGGCAACTACACAGAAAGCAAACGGAGTCTGGCAGATGAAAGCTACGCCCAGGAATTCAATAAGCTCGAAAAAATAATGGGGGCAAACCACACACCCAAATAGGCCTCCTTGGGGAATATAGTACAATTTCACTCCATCTTTCTGAAGCTTCGACAGCAAATAATGGTGATAGAAGTTCCCACTGATACCCACAATGAACAGAACTATTCCCAATGGTATAAAATTCACAGACCAGATCATTTTATGCTGATTTAGACGATCAAGAACAGAGAACGGATGAGGAACAGTTGAGAATAGTGATTGAAAATGGGAAGAAAAGGGATGAATAATCCTATCAATAACAAAACACCTCTGGCAAATTCTCCTCTTTAACTATCTCATAAATACATAACAGTGACCAGATGCCCTCTGCAAGGCCATACCTGTGGAAAATTATCATCCTAGACTATCTCATAAATACATAGCAGTGTTCAAATGCCCTCTGCGTGGCCATCTCATGATGAATGGAAATGTTAAAAATCACATCTGAGATAATCAACAAGGGAGAAGGAGATGGCTTTTGCATCTGTTAAAGCTATTACAACATAGACTTATGATTTTCCCACAGAGCCCACAAGCCAAGAGATAGATGCAAACATAGTTTGTCAATGTAAACGTTTGGGTTCAGACTACAAAAAAATAAAATCACACCTTTGTAAAATTTAGGGTCTAAACATACTAATATTAATTGCATGAATTAAATCAAATGCCCAGGAATTCAATAAGCTGAAGCTTCGACAACAAATAATGGTGATAGAAGTTCCCACTGATACCCACAATGAACAGAACTATTCCCAATGGTATCAAATTCACAGACCAGATCATTTTATGCTCATTTAGACGATCAAGAACAGAGAACGGATGAGGAAAAGTTGAGAATAGTGATTGATTAAATCTTCATGACATGACATCGAGCAGGCCTACGCTGCAAAGAACAATACCGCATCCCTGGTAACTACTCAACATTTAAACAGCCAGGGGGCACAACTGCTCTCCCGCGAGAACCCTACCGAATCCGTCTCTTCACCTTCTCGTAATCGTTCAGAGGGAGGAGGGAGGATTGATCGACGGTTAAAGTTGTTCTAATCGTCTAACATCTAATGCTACGGTGTCTAAGGATGACAAGTAGGCAAAGAGGGAGATGGTTTTCAGAGGGAAACGCCTTACGGCGTAATAATAAATATATAATAAAATCCATATAAAAATTTAACATATCTATAATTATAAATATTTAGAAAACACATTTTTATGCATTCTTTTTATTATAACCAATAATCTAAAAAAATTGTAAATTGAAAAATTATTAACTTTAATGTAAGAATTTAATTATTTTATTAAACCCAGAATTATTATTATTGCCCATAGATAAATTTTAAAAAATGCAACCACTTGAAAACTTTGAAAATTCAATTATGTTGTTATACTTTCAATTATTATTATTAACAATAGATAACTAAACTAATTGTTTACTTGTTTGAAGTTTCTTCCTTAAGCAAATTGACCTGTAAACCGAGTGTTGTAGGTTACCACAGAAATTTTGAAATCTTTTATTTTCATATCACAAATGAATGAAAACACATACATAAATCCATGTATTTTGTAACAGGATCTTGCGAAGGGTTTTGAAGTTTGAAAGGCAACTGTGGATTTTCTTTTAGGAGTTTATGATAAGAAACTTTTTGGAGAGCTAGTTAGATTTGTAAAACTGTAATTATATTCAGTTCTGGTAAAAGGCATTTGATAAGTCTGTATTAGGTCGGTTTTATGGTTAACTTTTTCGGGTATTTAATATGATTTTATATTGTTTCAATTATATACTGTAATTTTAAATTAAAATGAGTTTTTAATTAATTTGAATATATAAAATTTAGGTTTTAATAATAATAACTAATTTCAATTAGATTAAAGAGAATTATCCAAAAAGAAATAATGTGAATACTAAATATTTTTAATATTAAAAATTTAGACTTTAACGATAATAATTAACTTTAATGACATTAAAAGAGAATTACGAGAAAGGATATAATGTGAATACTAAGCATTATTTATTTTACTACTAGGACATATTGGAGTAGGGACGTCTTGACTCTGTCCGTCATGACCCCTAGGCGGACCTACTCAGAAGATATGCTTAAAGATGTGCTTAAATCTTTGTCTGTAATGACTCCTAGGTGGGCCTACTCAAAAGATGTCCTTAAATATTGATTTTGTCCGTAAGGACCTCTAGGTGTTATTTATTTGTTCTTTCTGCAGATGGCGAGCCGAACGCCTTCCACTTTACAAACCCCGGAGACTTTCCCAGCAACCAAGTACTTCCTACCCAATTTGTTGCTAGCTCGACGAAGAAAGAAAGAAGCTTGGCACGAGGGCTAGCAGAAACAGTTAGGCGATAAGAGAACGTGTGCTTTGAATCGACTTGGTATTGTTGGTTTGAGTAAGAAGAATGAACGATTCTCTAATCTTTTTGTTGTATGTCAACTGTGCAGCACTTGGAGAAAGTCCACACCGCAGGTTATGGAGAGGTAGCAGCTTCCGCCCAGGCATGACGACGGTTCTATCCCGGTAAGTCTCACTCCGAACCCTTACTATACCAGGGTTGTGTTAATTAATAGGATGCCGGTTTCAACGGCTTAATAATTGCTCATCTTCTTGCCAGGTTATTCATTGATTTCTTTTTGGAGGAGGGTTTCGACCTTGTTACCCTCTCTGCTATGGGAGGCATCCACAAATTGCCGCTCAATGAGGCTTCTGTCCTCGTGAAATATGTTGTTGTATCATGATGTATTCCATGTCATGTTTAAGGACTGGCAGTTCTTCTGTTTATTTGGGTTGTAATATTAACAGTACTGTTAGCTTCGGCACATGGACATAAGTTATGTATATATTTTTCGGTCCTGTATTGAAAGGGATTCAATGATTTCTTTTAATATTTTGGCTTAGCTCAGTTGCACACTCCTTGGACATGTTATACACAGAAATATAGTTTATTTTTCCTTCTCGTGCTTCCTCTATTCTGATGTGGGTCTATTGATTCTTGAGTTTATAGTATGACCCGACTATCTCGGCTTGACTGATCTCTGTATGTCTATTTTTTTTTAAACAATGTACGAATCGTTCTGGTATTCATTATTTTGTTTCTTCTACAATGGTTCTACCCGATATGTATAGTAGACTCTTATTATGATTGCTTTATACGCATTCAAGGCGTTCTGAGAATTCTTGATTAAGTTTCTTATCTGAATGATAGTGAGGCTTGACTTCATTAAATCCAGAACTTTTATTACACTGTTATAATATATATAATAATATATATATATATATATATATATATATAATATATATATATATATATATATATATGTGTGTGACTGTAATCATACGGCTATGATTGTTAAGAGGTTTATATGTTCTCAGAGTTCGTAATTTCTTTTATATAATTAAAAGTTAATCGCCTGATATATATATATATATATATATATATATATATATAATATATATATCGCTTTAAGGCCTGTCCCATGATTGACTCGTTAGGGTATTTGAAGCCTTATGGAGGTGCTGGCCGTATTCGTTATGTTTTTATGTTATCCTATAGGTATTCCACCATAATTTGATTGAATATTGATGATTAACCATTAAATCCGGTATTGGTCTATCCACATTGCAATTTCAAATGTAGTTTGAAGGAAAACTCTTTGTTTTACCTTTAGTCACAAGGCAGAATTTACTACACCCAATTACGATTGCTGAGTTTAATCATTCCTAGAACTTTCAGTCTCCACTCCTTGTTTTATTTAAAGTTCTACCAAATTTTTCCTACTGATTCCGACTTAATAATGGTACAAACTTATGGTTAGTTTTTCCCCGCATGAGCCCTACAGTGTCCTCCAAGGTTCTGCTACCGGGACCATAGGGCTGCGGGTGTCCTAACAGATCCCTGTAACCACCTTAAACCTAAGGAACCTCTTGCCCTTGTGTTTAGTTGAGTTGTACTAATGTTATTACCAGAACAGGGTTTCCAGGAAAAAGCCCCGCACAGAACGTAACCAATTTTTTTTATAACAGATCCCTTAACAGAGGCAATCTGACTGTATAACTAAACCACTAAAAATAGAGTTCCTTAGTAACTCAATAACTTACAGAAGTATGGAGATGCAGTTAAACTTACCTGTACTTCAGTACATACAGTTTCTTTTTATTCCCACGCTTCTCCAAAGTTAGGGAAAAACTGGGTTTTTGCTTGTCTTTCCTCCCGTCCACGAGACTCGTCTGCAAGACCGAATCTCCCCCCAAGCTTGTTTGCCAGACCACTGCCTTCAACAAATTTGGTGTACCTTTGTGCCCATGCTATCTGGTCATTACCAGACTTAGCATGATCTCTTTCTTTTTGCCTCCCTGTCTGTTCCTCAACAGCACCGTCTTTTTCTTTCTTCCCATCTTACTATTGGGAGAAAAAAAATAGTTAGGGTTTCCCCCCTCCTGCTGGCAACTGTTTTCTTTTAATCATCAAGAAAAGAAAACAACTTCCCCATGAGAAGTTACCATATTTGATTTATTCAATCCATGCTCAAATTCCGAATTAATAATATTATAATTACTTAAAAATAATAATCCTTGTTCAATGTTTTTACCCACAGTGGTAACAACACAAAAATACTTATAAATTTTCCAGGGTCATTACATCTCCCCCCCCTGAGATTGGACATCGTCTCGATGTCTTTCAGCCATGAACAGCCCTGGATAGGTCCTTTTCATCAGTGCTTCATCTTCCCAAGTGGCCTCCTCAGACCCAAAATGTCGCCACTGCACTTTAACTTGGGTAATAGCTCGTCTCCGCAACTGTACTTCTCTCCGGTCGAGGATGCTCAGTGGCTCGACCAGGACCTCTCCTTCCGGCTCGACCTGCAACATGCAACGTTCCAAGTTAGTTTTGTTTTTTGAAAACGATTCTTTTGTTAGGTCTATTGTAGCAACAATTTTCCCACATGAATATCCTGCCAACTGATCACATGCCTAGGGCCATAGACATATTTTTTTAATACTGAAACATAGAAAACATTGTGAACCCGGGATGTGACTTGGCAAGGCGAGTTGGTAAGCCACTGGTCCGACCCTTGCCAAGACTTGGAATGGTCCACCGTATTCAAAAGATGTCCTTAAATATTTGTCTGTAATGACCTCCAAACGGACCTACTCAAAAGATGTCCCCTAGGTGGGCCTACTCAAAAGATGTCCTTAATGACCCCTGGGGGGGCTACTCAAAACATGCCTTGATAGACCCACCCAAAGAGAATTGAACCCACACCTCATGACAGAGTGCCAAAATCTTGGTAAGGAGCTTGGACCACTTTGACTACCCATCTAAACCATTTAGAGAGCAAAATGTTATATATACTTTTGATGTTATCTAAAAATTTTGATAATAAACTTTGGCTAAGGCTAAATTACTCTAACCAATGACTAATATAATACCATTTAAAAAAAATAAAAATATTAAAACGTGCCAAATGGCACATTAAGATGATAGTTACCCCTTCTTTTTTTACTTCACACTGAGATTCCTTCGAACTCAAACAATTCCGTACATCAACGCGAAATAAATATAGAATATTTTATTCTTTTATTGCATCCTGCCCGCATATTTCAGAATTAAAATTAAGAAAAAGTTGCGGACTGTTCCTCGCTAGTCTAGTGGATTATTGCGTCGATATCGTAAGCGCCGTCGCGAGTTCGAACAGTCGACCAATGCAGGAGAATGACAACAAATAAGCGGTACTCTACAGTACCCAACATTTTTCTCTAATGGTCATGAAAGACTTTATAGCCGAATAGAGTGGAAAAATCCAAATTCGTAATAATATGTTGCTGGGGAAACCAATATTACTTATAGTTTTGTAGCCAAGCAAATCAAACCATAAAACAAAACAATATTAACACCAAGCAAATCAAACCATAAAACAAAACAATATTAACAAAATCTGTATAGGGTAATCGTGCAGTTATGACCAGTTTTCCATATCATGCCTAAAATGACTATTCAAAATATCTTTCCAATGAATAATATAAAAATATGAGAAATAATGCAAATTCAAAATTATAATGGTAAAGAAGAAAAAAACAGAACTAAGTATATAATTCTATAATAAAAGATGTTTTGTTTTATTTTTAATATAATTAATATTTAGTAAAAAAAATTGGCTGATAAATATATAAAGATACAAAATATAATTAATCTGAGAACAATATTTAGAATTTCTAAATCCAATGGGGTTGATAGGTAACATATAGGTAACATAGGTTTTTCTTTCTTCGTGTGCAGGTGATTAATATGATAGAGGTGGAGATAGTAGAATGTGTGGTGATTGATATGAGAGAGGTGAAGATAGTAGAAGGTGTTGATGAACATTCCAATTTTATATATTTAATAACTTGTTCTCTGGTATTAATTTGAATAATCTGTAAATTTAAAAATTATATTTTAAATAACAAAATATTCATGATATGATAACAAAAAATGTTTAGATAAATTTTAATACATCTCTAAAATTAGAATAGTTACATATCTTTTTTTTTTAAGTTTATAGAATCATATTAATGTGTCCAAAACTAAAATAATTTGGTTTGGAATGAATTTTATCATTTTTCACATGAAGTGGTGCTTTACTTTAAGGGATTTTGTCATAAAGAAATTGAAACTCAAAGTTAGTAGTATTAGATAAAAGGGATTGGAAAGAAATTAAGTAATGTGTTGGTAAACTATTAAATCTATGTAGATGGAATTGCAAGTTGACTTACCATTTTGTAAGCTTTCTAGTTCAAAAGATTAAGCTATATATAATATAGGTGCCTAATGGGATTTTCAAGGCATTAATTCTAATAATGCATTTTAAAAATTTAAATAAAGACAATTAGAACAAAAATATTGTAAACTTTTCAGTTTCCCAAAGTAAATACAGCTTATTAAATATTATCTTAACATCATATTATTAACTCAAAACTTTGATTATGAATCTTATCTAAATTACTTCAACAAAATACTAATTCAACATGATTTAAAAAAAAAAATAATAATAATATAAGAAATTGTTGCAGTAGACAAAATTCGACCTTCTTCATGTAAAGTAAAAGTTTTAATGTAACTTTTAAACCTCTAAATTCTGGTATGAATTAGCTTCTTAATGTCCGATCGTATCCTTCCTCTCACCGGGTGGAAACACGAACTTATAATCACATATGGTTTATGTTTTAGTGTTCTTGGTTTAAAAATATTTTTCTATATACATAAAGATCTTTTTAAAAGACAAATTATTTTGGGCAATTGTAAAGATTAACCAATAATACTATAAAAAAAAAATTAGTACGTTTACATCAACGGAACTTATCCACACTTTATCCATTCACCGGTGACAATATGTGCTCACCTTTGCTTCATGTATTATATCTCTTGCTCTATTTTTTTTGTTCCACACTTTTTTTTAACGTAGGGGAGCTTGGTAGGGCAGTGACATGAGGTTACCAATAATTTTGTTTCATATTTTTTTTCCAATTTAAAATAAAGAATTTTTTTTTTTTTTGGTAAAAATGCTCCAACAAAATGGTATATTTTGAATCAACATCTATTTTTATAGCTTTCTTTGTTATAAGAGATTTTGTATTCATTGTTATATGGTTTAGTTTTGGGAGCAATGTGTTTATATGAAAGTTTTGGTCCTCTCAACCCTTAGTAACACAAGTGATACATAGAGAAATCATTTTTTGAATCAACCATTTTTGGTAATATAAAGTATTTAATTTAACTTTTTTAATCAAAATCCCAAAAATTTCTGCATTTCTCTTTACGATATATACAATTGATTTAAAAATCCTACTTAACTTAAATGTGGAAAAAACTCATATTAATAATTATTTAAATTAACAATGTGGCAGAAGGAAATTGACCGGTTACTCTCTATGACTGATTTGTATTCATTGTTGTATGGTTTAGTTTTGGGAGCAATGTGTTTGTATGAAAGTTTTGGTCCTCTGGAACCTTAGTAACACAAGTGATACACACACAAGTAATACATAGAGAAATCCTAGTAACACAAGTGATACACACACAAGTAATACATAGAGAAATCCTCTTTCGAATCAACGATTTTTGGTAATATAAAGTATTTAATTAGATTTTTTTAATCATAATCCCAAAAAATTGTGCATTTCTCGTTATGATATATACAATTGATTTAAAAATCCAGCTTAACTTAAATGCAGAAAAAAACTCATCAATAATTATTTAAATTAACAATGTGGCAAAAGGAAATATTTCTCTTTATGATATATACAATTGATTTAAAAATCTGGCTTAACTTAAATGCGGAAAAAAACTCATATTAATAATTATCTAAATTAACAATGGGGCGGAAGGAAATTGACCGGTTACTCTCTACAACTAATTAATTTTTACTTTTGATCAAATTATATGAAGTTGGGTGGGATGCCTAAAGGTAAGTAATTTTATCATTTAGTTCTGAATTACATTTTGTTTTGTTAATTTTTATTTTCATATGATGTTTTATATGGTAGGATTCTTCTTGAAATTATGCCAAATGCAAAATATGAAACTGGGTGGGATGCCTAAAGGTAAGTGATTTTATCTTGACTTCTGAATGATTTTTTGTTTTGCTAATTTTTATTTTCAATGATTTTTTATATGGTAAGATTCATCTTGAAATTATGCTTTAGGGTGTTTCCTTTAATACGTCCAAACTGTGTTGACGTTCTTCATCCGTGCCAGATTTTGAGTGGAATAACATCCTTGCTGAAGCTCATGGAGGGGTTGTGGGAGGACATTATGCAGGAAAGGCAACAACATAGAAGATTATGCACGTAGGGTTATGGTGGCCTACACTGCATAAAGATTCTAAAGCATATCGTAGGGCATGTGATGCATGTCAACGAATGGGTAGACCATCGCGGAGGGACGAGTCTCCACTGAATCCTCAAGTATTGTTGCAGCCATTTGAAAAATGGGCAATTGATTTCGTGGGGCCAATTCAGCCCCCAGGAAAGAAGACAGGTGTACGCTATATCATCACCGCGACGAAGTATCTAACCAAATGGGTAGAAGCACAACCGGTTAAGGATTGCACAATAGCTATGGCAACGAAGTTTCTATTTGAATATGTGTTAACCAAATTTGGCTGCCCAAAGGTGTTGATGATTGATCGAGGTACGCACTTCCTAAACAAGACAATCAACACATTAACTGAGGAGTTTCAGGTCTATTATCAAAAGAGCACACCGTATCATCCTTAGGCTAATGGAACAGTAGAGGCCTTTAATAAGATTTTGGAGAATGCGCTGACGAAGATTTGTAATGCGCAATGGAATCATTGGGATGTGTGCATACCTGCAGTGCTATGGGCGTATAGGACTACTTGTAGAAAGCTGACAGGATAGACACCTTTTAGATTAGTCTATGGTGTAGAAGCTATGATGCCTATGGAATATATCGTGCCTAGTCTACGCATAGCAGCTTTCACAAGTATGGCAGATCGCGAAGCCTTGGAAGAACGGCTCACGCAGCGGATGGAGCTTGAAGAAGACAGATTCTTGGGTGGATTCCATCAGCAAGTACAAAAGGAACGTGAAAAAACATGGCACGATCGACACATCAAGTTGCGCACATTCAAGGTAAATGATTTGGTATTGTTATACGATAGCAAGTTCACTAAGTTTCCAGGGAAGTTTCAGATGCACTCGCTTGGGCCTTATGTTATCAAAGAGATTACAAATGGAGGCGCAGTTTAGCGCGTGAAGCTTAATGGAGAACCTTTTCCGAGAAGGGTGAATGGAAGCCGATTGAAGCCATATACAGGGGATTTGGCTCAATGACTATATGACAGCAAGGCAATCTTAGTGCTCCAGGGAATTATAAGGAAGCACGGGACTATAAATTACACTGCTAGGATTGGGGGACTATATGGAAGGCGGACTGCGCAGAAAATGGTGGTCTTGCAGTATAAGAAGCTATGATATGGAGGGAGGTGTGGCACAGCACAACAAGAAAGTAACCATTGGAGTCACTATTCATGATTTGACAGCTAGAAGATGGTTAAGAGGAGTGGGCTTGTGGCATTTAAGGCCAATTTGTTTTAAGATCTACCGCCAAAACAACATTAATGATCGAATTTTGGGGGGAACAGTCGGGTTTGAATTCAAAAACCCCTATAAATTACGCGTGTTGGTCCAACAAAGAACACTTTGCACCCTTAGATTTTTGGGGTTGTGTTGGCTATTGCTTATGAACTACTCGTTCCTTGAGGATTTTGTCGTGAGCCCTACATTTCCCAATTTACCAGAGTTGAATCAGAAATTCATCCTTGAAACCATGTTAGGACCAAGCCCTATTGAGACTGTGAGCACTAGGGGAGATGTCACATCTGAAGGAGTTGCTCCAGAGGTAGTGAGTACTGAAGCTCTGGCTCCTGTGCCTACGGCCTCAAGGTCACCTAGGCCGAAGCCTACCCCTATTCGAGAAACCCAAAAGCCAAAGAAGGATAAGTAGAAGAAGCCAGTGCCAGTCCGCAAATCGCCCATGAAACATTCTACAACTCAAAAATAGAAGAAAGATAAGCGACCTGAGAAGGTTGTTGATTTGGAGGCCGAGGAAGGAAATAGACCCTGAGGGAGTGGCGCCCCTTACCAAGTTGCCTGATTATATCCCTCCACGCAAGGGGAAGGCGAAGTTAACCAAGGACCCAGACTCAGACAAGTTTGTCATTTCTACACCCCTGTTGACGAAGAAAGTTCCCTTCGAAGGTTCGCGTCTTGCGTGAATTCCCTTGCTGAAAATGGAAGATTGGGACTTGGCAGATCATGAGCAGTTCCCTCACCTAGTGACCACCAATTATATGAACTGCGTCTATTACCCGAACGCAGGTGTTGCTGAGTTAGAGATGGTGTAATGGATCCGCAGAGTGGAGAATTCCGGGTTGTTGAACCTGCTGTGGGTGCCCCATTTTCACCGCACCACTATTAACACAACCTGCATGTGTCAATTACTTACGCTGGTGCACGATGGGTGCTTATGGCTCGACGGGCCTATACCCATCACAGACATGCTCATCCATAGGATCACACACCTTCCACATGAAGGTTTGAATCCGGCCAAGGAGTCTGATCGAAAGGCAGGCGAAAAGGATTTGGCCGACAAGATGAAGAAGGAATTTTCCCTTGTGAAAAAGCTCGTTGGATGATCTATCACTTATATCAATGACCCCATGGTGCAGATTTCCATACAAATCCTAGCAGGGAAGGTAATGAAGAAGTATGACACGGACGAAGTTCCAGTGCCCGTGGTTTCTCTAGCTGCACAATGCGTGAAGGGTGTGCAGTTCAACTAGTCAAGGTACTCGTGCAATGAATTCATTGTTAATTGTCATGAGGTCTAGGATGAGACAAGACATTTCATTATGCTTGGTTGTTGCTCTCCATCATGTTGGTCGCATGGGAGCTGCCGGAGGACAACCAGTTTCCTCCTTTGAAAGAAGGATTGTCGGACGCTACACAGTTCGCCTCCCTGTGGGCCATAAAAGACCCTGAGCGGGTAACCAAAACAAAAATATTATGGGTTTTGATGGAAGCAAGCATTTGCATGCCCATCAACTAGCACCCAAGCTTGTCCCTGACCTTGTACGAGCAATTGTTAGCTTATGTCGCGTTCAAGGCTGACTTCCACTGTGTCTACATTTAGGAATGGAAGGACCCACAATAAAAATGGTATGATTTACCATAATTGGTCACAGATATAGACATCCAAGAGGTGATCAAGCAATGCCAAGTAGAGTAGCGTGCCCCATCAAATTTGGATGCCGGAACCAGTAAGGGCGTGGAAAGCTCGTCAGCAAAGAAGAGGAAGGATGCAGCCAAGCAGGCTGCACAAAATTTGGTCGTGCAACATAAAAAAGAAGTCATAGAGAAGGCTAGGATGGAAAAGGAGCACACTACTAAGGATAAGGTTGAGCAAGAGCAGCGCGAATCAGAGCGAAGTGGTAAATCCCCTTTGCCTGAGACCAAGGAGGAAGAGCAGTCCGAATAGGGCAGCAGAGGAGATGAGGGGTATAACACCCCATTTTGGCTAAGGAAGCATGGACAGGAGTAGCGGGAAGGTCCTCGAAAAAAGCAGAAGTCAGATAAATTGTAGGTTGATCCCATGGTGTTGACGGAGGGCGATCTCGATGAGATCGACGACAAAGTCTAGGATACTACAACTGAACTGTTGCAATAATTTGAGCAATAGTACATGCAAACGCTAGGGAGGGTCCAAAAGGATTTGCGCGAGCTACAGATCCAAACTAGCAGGATACAGGTGGGCGAAGGTTAACCAAGTGCAGCACAAGTGAGCCTAGAACTGGGGACGAGTTAGGCTGCGAAATTGGTAAGGACCTTGGACCTTTGCATAATTGCTTTACCAGAAGGGTCCCTATGGTAAAGTCAGTCAATGACCGCATAATATTGAGTACCCTTAAGATAAACAGGTTGTGTTAGCACTTGAAATTTCACCTAGGCTGAGATAGACAAATCTCAAGGCTACATCAAACCATTTCACCTCGTAGCTAGCCCTACGGGGTATGAGAAGGCTCTCTCCGGTCAAACTCAGTGGATTTTTCAATAGGATGAGTTGACCAATTTAGAAACACTGATATTAGGCTAGTAAAATGATAAGGAGGGTTGATTTAAAGTTTTTGGAGTTTTTGGTGGCAATTGGAGGGAGCGCAATTTCAGGGTGCGGGGATTGAGCTAAGTTTTTACAGGTGGGTCTTTGGGGCAAGGTAGGAGTTTGTAATAATGCCTTTAGCTGAGATGGATGATCAAAGAGGAAAGAAGAGAGGCTAAAGAGGGCAAACAATGACTTTGAATCCTCTCTAGACAGTGGAAAACATAAATATTAAACAAAATTGAAAGCTGAGCATGGCATGCATGAATTCAAACTTTATCACTTCTTTTGTTTATTTAGCAGCAATAGAATAAGAGATGGAACACATAAACACACTTACAATGACAAGTAGGAAACACACCGTCAGCACAATAATCCACAAGAATCCACAATGATGTCTGCAAAACCCTGGCCTTCCTTTTCCTCAAATTGCAGAGATACAAGTGAAATATACAATAGGAGCTTCTCCCTCAAGAGTCCAACCATGAAAATGAGTAAGAGAAGGCATAATATAGAAGATCTAACTCCTTTCCCAACCTCTAGGGGTCGAGCTCAGCTTCCTAGGAGCTGTTTCAACTAATTCTAAACTAATCACTAGATAATAGGCAGTCAAAACAACTTGCCTCTAAAACTTAGGAAACCTATCTATGCATTAAATATTTACCATTTACATCAAGGAAACTTCTAGAAGTGTTCAAGCAGAGTAAAAGTATATAAGTTCCATGAAAATTACACAAAAATCCATCATTTACATGCCTCAAAAGTCAACCAAAGTAAAAACAGTGTTTTGCTGGCCGAACTGGTCAAAACAGTGAAATTTCCCTGAGTGGTCGCGCCCCTTACTTTGACTGGTCGCGTGCATTGACAGCTCTGTTTGAGAGCCTTCCCGGTGTCCAAATTAGGTGCAAGATATCTCATTGGAAAGGTCTGTGAGTCTACTTTCCAACACCACTAGAATTTCGAAATTTGGAGTTGATTTGACCCCTCAAAAGTCATTTCTCCCAAGGTAGCTTTCTGCAACTCAAAAAAGGGGCAGAAAGTCAAAATTTGCATGTATTTTGAGCTTTTGGAAGCCCAAATCTTCATAAAATCTGAAACCCATCCATAAGCAAGTGTGTTTTTGCATGAAAATTCCAAAAATATAGAGTTTTCCCCGTTCTGAGCTGTCCTCATGACTGGTTGCGTACGGGGTGAGACCACTCAAATGGCCAAAACCTGTAAAATTCCCAAAAATGCCAAAAATGCCTCAAAATTCTCAAAATCTCTTGGTTTTGCTGCTAGGAGGAAGATAATGAGTACCATGGTGAGTAAGAGAGGCCTCAACCAAGATACGGAGTGGGTTGGTCTTCTTCCTCCTCTTGCGGACTTCGGACAACCTTCTTTGAAACATTTTCATCTTCGCCTTGCAAACATGCATCCTTGCCCAATAATGGTTTTTCATGTTCCTTAGAAACTTTTTGTTCCGATTGGCCTTAGCCAACAGCCCCTCTAAGTGTGTGTTCACTCGGATAAGCATGGATTCCCTCTCC
>APFE030421689.1:0-10928 GCA_000404065.3 Pinus taeda
CAAGGGCTTCCCCATAGAAAAGAAGCTACTCAAGCTCCAAGTTCAATTCTCAAATCATCAACTCATCTTTTCCTTAAGCTCCCTTCTTTCTTTTCATAATCATTTCCTCCTCTCAAAATACCATGGGTGGCTAGAAATACCATGGGTCACTTGATTATTACCATCCTATTTAATTATTTAATATTATTAAAATGCTACCATTTAAATATAATGTTGCCCACAGGGCTTTGGATTGACGGTGAATGGGTGCACTGTTAAGGCACTCCTTGCGATAGTTCACTGGTTCAAATCCCCCGTGGGTGCTTACCTACCAAATAAATAAAAAATTATAATGTCATCAAGCAATTAAATCAATTTATCCCATTTTCTCCAACTATAGCTTACGGGAATCGAAATAGGCTCCCTTCTACTATTATGGTTTGGAAAGGGACATTACAAGATGTTTTCCTGCCTACTCATATTGGTTTTTTGTGTTGGTTTGCAGTCTATAGCTTATGCGAAGAATTTCCTACAAATAGTTTTTCAGGATTTGCCATGATTTTACATCTAACAAAACAAATAATTGTAGGGAAAAAAGTGTTGTTGAAAATACCACGGTTCTATGGTCTATTTTCATCAAGCATGTTTGGGTATGCCAAAGATACACTAACATTTGTTGCATGTCTTCGCCAAAAGCAAATTTTGTACCTTCATATATGCCAAAGATACAATAACATTTGTTGCATGTCTTCGCCAAAAGCAAGTATTGTACCTTCATATACATTCCTATGAGTTTCACTCTAGCTTAAGTGCCCTTCTAAAAATGATGTGGCTGCTTCTTTTTTTCTTCTCTACCCATGCATTAAAAATTAGTTTGCTATAAAATGAAATTACGTCTAAAAATCTTATGATTGTTATTTTCTTTGCACAAGAAGCACCTACCAAAAATTATGGGCTCTCCTATGTTTGTGTTGCTCTTTTGTTTTCCCTAAGCATCAACATTTGTTGCATATCTTCTCCAAAAGCAAATATTGTACCTTGATATACATTCCAGGAACTCCCTACATGTAAGGGATGGTTGAGGTTCTTAAGTCAATGCTTCCATGATATTGAATCAATAGCTTTATCTCTGAGGACGAAATCGACCCCTTGCTTCAACTAATGAAGGGAAACAAGCTCATCCCAACCTACTTGGGCAAAATGCCAAGTTTGCTTTTGGATCTATGGTTAATCCAAGTTCTGAAAAAAATAGGAAATAATTTAGGTATCTTTGTCAATTTGGATGAGAATTTCCTCATAAGTCCTACCAGAACTATGCTGCAGATTTTTGTTTATTTAGATTTGAGGGAAGGCTTGCCTAAAGAAATTAATATAGATTGGCCGCTAGAGATATACACTAACCCCAAACTATGTTATTGTTCATTTTCAAAGCTCAAGGAATCATTTTCATGGTCATATGGCAGATGATTGCCCTTTAACATTCAAGGGAATGCTATAGAGATTGGCTGGTACAGATATATACTGACCCTGGACTATGTCAAGGTTCATTTTCAATGCTCAAGGTGTCACTTTCATGATCATGTGGTCGGTGATTGTTCTCTAACATCCACTAGGAGGGAGTGGAGGAAATCTTTGGAGCCTCAGACTGCATTTAAAGGCTAACCGGATTATGATTCAGAAGGTCACTTGGAATAGGGTAATCTTAGAAGTCCCTAGGAAGGTGATTTTGAAAAAAATGGCATAGACAAGTAAGATTCGGTTATTAAAGAAGTATTGTGCAAGAGACATGAAAGGTTGGTCAATAAGGTAGGGGCATTGAACATCTCTATCATTCCAAAAGAAGGGATGGTCTGTGAATCTCTATTGAGCAAGTCAAATCTACATCTCATAGAACTGGAAGCAAGCATAATGGTTGGCTCTAAGGTTACGGGTAAGTCCTCATCTCCTACACCATTTCAAGCTACTTTACTACTACAGCATTGGTTACCTTTCCCCGTTGGTTATTGCTCTCTTGGTTGAAAAAGCTCCTCTAACTGCACATCCTCCAAGTTGTTGCAGTACCTTAAGTCTCATTTCTTCTTTCCTGCCACATCAATTTGGACTTGGACCAATTCATTGCCCAACCCATAGATGACAAAGGTTGGGCAACAAGTTACCCATCATTTTCCCCTTATAGACCTGTTGCGTTTCATGTTGTTTCCCTTGTAATTATTATGCAGATAACAACATGATAAGCAGACAATCATAAATGCGTATTTAAGTGCGTTGTGTCTACCACATGTCAATGTGTTGGTACTCGAGTAAAATCCAAAAAGAAATTCAACTTCACAGGTTCCTAAATATGATGCAAAATAGAATGACATAAAGATAAATTGCCCGAACAACATGACATACAGATCGCTCCTTGTTAGTACATTACATACAGATCTGAAGGAATTACAGAGCTCCGCATCAACAATACCTCATCTTTGCTTCTGGGCCATGGAACCGGACGCTTATACTTCTTCGGCATCGGAACCAGACAGAACCAAATGCTCTCCTCGTCGGGACAATTGCGCTCCAAATTCTCGCCTCTTGCAGTCGAAGGAAGCCGCCGGACAGCGTCCACATTGTCGCGACAGGGGACATAGTCTCTCATCAATGGTGAACACAAGTCGATTTCACCGATCAGCCCACCACCTCGTGGCACCTCGCTGGCAGTCCCAAAGACATCGATGTACCAGCTCTCGTTGCCGTCGTTTGTCAATGTGAATGAAGATCGAGACGAATTGAAAGCCCCGTGCTGCGAATAGCTCTCAGGCACTGCGGTGAGTTTGAACGAAGATATGCTGAAAGGACTGTCGAGGCTGACTTTCCAGTTAATTCCCAAGTAGAAGCAGCCGACTGCGACCAGAATGAGGGTGAAGGCGTTGCTCGGGTGAGGCTTTGTGACCCAAAGTTCAGACGCCATTTTGGAGTTTGAGAGTAGGAAAGAAGAGCTCCGAGCGCCATTTGATATAGTCGTGCAACGAAAATTGAAGCGAAAATTGAAGCGCTCTGCTGAATATACGGGAGATATATTATTTTTGTTCTTGATTTTTTAATTTAAATATTGAAAAAATATAAAATAATAAAATTACTTAATGAAGAAAAGTGGGTCAAAAGTTTTTTTGAAATCTTTTGGGTGTTTGCGTCGTTATTTGATGGACTCTCGTATGGGTGGTTTTTCTCACAAAAACTTTTCCGATATCATTTTAGTATGATTGAAATTTTTATATTACGAATGAAATTTACATTATGATTTGCACAAAAGTGTCTAGATATCTTTATATTGGGATGGAAATTTATGGAATTTTAAATATATTTAAAATTTTGATAATGGTTTTTGATTAATTATATTGGTTATATTTTGAATTATTTAATGGGATTTATTTTTATACAAAGGTAAAAAAACCAATTCGTTATATTATTGTTTTAAATAACATATAAAATAATATATATCCAATTCGTTATTTTTGTTTAAAATAACAATATAAAATATATATATATCCATTCGTTAGTTGTTTAAATAACATATAAAATAATTATATATAATATATATAATAATATATATATATTAATTAACTAAACGTGTATTAGGGTAAAAATCCAGTTTCAAAAATAGTTAATGAAGGAAAATAAAATATTTAATCAAAAGTTAAATGTTTTATTAACAGAGTAAGTTAAAATAATATTATATATTGTTAATTTAAATATATTTATAAGTTTTTAAATATCTTTTTATTTTTATTTATACTATTTTTATCCTATATTTTATTTTTTTATATTAAATAATAAATGTGAAGTTAATATTCATTATTGTTATTTTTATTTTAATTTTTTCATTTACCTTGTTACTATTTTTAGTTTTTAAGCTATTTCCTTAATATTTATTTTTAAACTAAATTTAGAATATTTTTCCTCGCCTCTAATTACTAAAATAATTAATTTCTTGATCTACTAACTAACTCACGGAGAGCTAATAATAGTTGGTTAGAAAAGTCGACCAAATCTTAACAATGTGATTAATCCGAAAGACTTATCTCTGTTGTTATTAATTTATTTATTTATTTATTTTCACTTTCTTATTACTATTTTTCAGTTTTATTGTTTAGAATAATTAAGTTTGACCTTGTTATTAATGACCTTAGTTTTTGTTAAAATAGTAATAATAAAACTAATTTAATTCTTTATTTACGACTAATTTCCATCTATTACTTTATTTTAATTAAAAAAAATTGTTTATTAATTAATGATAATTCTTTAGTCAAAGCTAATTGTTATATTCTAATGGCTAGAAAACACCTCTCTTCATCTATTTAATCTAATGCTATGATTTGTTTGAAATGAATTATAGTTTCTTTATGTGAGTTTTACGGAAAGATCTCTCAACATTCATAATATGAATCACAGAAGCATGAATTCAAATATTTTATATTTTTTTAAGTTGAATAGGTCAATATATAATATTTTTTTCCTCCTCCATAGAGTGTTATATATTCCATATGAGAAATAAGATATTATTTTATTACGATTGAAATTTTTGTGTCCAGAGGAGCTTTTGAGCTCAATATGGTAGAGATGTTTTTCACACTGTGGGAAAACCTATCATAAGTCAGTTATCAAACCAGTAATGAGGACAGTGCTATCCTATCATAACTCAGTTGTCAAACGAGTAGTGAGGACAGTCATCACTTGTTGCTATCAACTAATGCAGGTTTACTCATCACTCTTATTCAAGGAAAACCACCTGTGAGATGCTTGTTTCCTTAGGTCTAAGGAAGACTAGCTCTTAGCTAGCAGGAGTTTTAGGCCATACTCCAAGCCTATACTCCAAGCCAGGTATGGTAGAAATGTTGTAATATAATGTTTAACAATTTGACTAAGTCAAATTACATAAAAAATAAAAATAAAAATAAAATTTAAAAAACTAAATTAAATACAAAGATTAATTTAATGTAATGTAAATATTTTCACTGTCACTAGCACAACTCGTTAAGGATGGGTCTCCTTAACAAGGTGACCCGGAATCAAACCTCACAGTAGTGATTGTGTCATGCTAAAAAATCGACAACTTGACAAACAAACAAAAAATATAACATTTTAACATAGTCAAAATAAAATTAATGAACTAAATCCTATAAAAATAAAACCGCCTGTGGTATTAAGAACTCATGGTATTGCCTATTTAAAGGGGCAAATTAAACCATCTAAGATGCATCTTAACTTTGGATCTATCAAGCGCCCACATTATGATTGCACAAAATTGTCCAAATATCTTTATATTTGGATGGAACTTTTTATATTATGAATGAAATTTAAAGAATTTTAAATATATTTTAATTTTTAAAAATACTTTTTAAAAAAAAAATTATTAAATTGTTTAGCTATTTAATTATTATTTTTCCTCTCATATACATTTTAATATTCCATAATGTAAAAGATAAATATATAATTGGTAATGATCTCTCAATAACTAGTAGGAATTAAACCTAGATGAGCCTTAACTTATATGATTTTTATTTTATATTAATATTAATTCTTTTTAATTTATTTTATTATAAATTATTATTTATATAATTTTTTAAATTACATACATTATTAACTAAATTATTATTCATAAAAAATATTTCTCAAAATATTTTTTCTTTTGTTTCTCCTACTAATTAGTAATGTGTTTTTTTTTAACTTTGATATGTAAATAATTATGCAAAAGTTTTTTATATGGCAGTTTACTAGTTTCCTTGAAGTTAAAAGTGTTCACCATGTATATTGATTGTATATTGATTTTACTAGAGGACTTTTTCTACATGATGTTAGATAGTGTGCGTAATTTGGGTTATAAGAAATGTATTTAGTTGGAAGAAAAGAATGAAAATAAATAAAATTTGAAGAATCATTTAGTAAGAATGATGTTATTACATTAAAGAAATCTTATTGAGATAGTTAAGGTGGGGTATTTGTATTGCATCTATTAAAGTTCACCAAAATGAGATGGTTGTCCTTGGCATCAATGCAACATTGTCAAGGGTTCATTATTAAGTGAAACTTGTTATGAATATTACTTTAAGCCAAGAAATAATATGCCATAAAACAATGTAAAATGGTACCCCACCTCAACAGGTGGATGATAAGTAACACCTTAACCTGTCACTTTTTTCAAAAAATAATGTTCTTACTCATGACATAAAGATTTATCTCTTGTGTGAAAATAGATCTTAGGAAGACATTCCCTTGCAAATTCATTTTATATAAGAGTCTTAACCACTTTATGACACTATGGAAAATTGATTTTCTCATCTTTTTTTTCGCAATCATGAGTAAAGTCGCCACCCTTTTACTACTTTTTTCTACATGCAATGTATTGGCATCTAGAAATTGAAAGACATTTTGCAAATAGAGAAAAAGGTTAGTGGATACTAGAGCCAAAGTACAACACTCATTAGTTTCCCATTGAAAAACAACAATTGCATTGACAGATATATTCAATAGCCACAAGTGGTATGAAATGTTTATGGATCAACAATGGCCATGTAACAAGCATCAATATTATTAAAGATGTTCTTGCATTGATGTCAAATGAGGGAATCTTAACAATGTGAGGGATTTGGAAAACATCATAAGGGAGAGAGATGAGCATCAAATTCGTAGTAGATTAGTTTTGAATAAAAGAATTTCACTTAGACATTTGAACAAAATATCGAATATCATTAAATGTTTAAAAGTGAATAATTCATAGAAGGGAGATGAGACTTTTAACTAGTGAGGCTCTCCTTGAAAAATCGAACACCTAGGTTGAGGACAACTAAAACAACCAACCACTAATACTCACTAAGAAAAAACCATAAATAAAATATCAATAAGACCTAAAAATGACAAATGATTTATAACCTCTTATCTATAGAAAACATGTATCTTTAGTGCATTGCATTGCAGCATTAACACATGTATATACAATAAAAATTAAGTGAAAAGATGAAAATCATTTATGGTTATATATGTGTGAATGCATCATTCAATGTTATGCATTTGGATAGTTGAATCTCTATATATATTATGGATTTTTTGTAAATATACATATAAGTGTGTAAATAAAAACATATATCAACATAAATGCTTAACAATATGGTGTTTATTGTTTTTATATGTTCAAAACTTTTTTTGGTCCAAGTAATTTAAAAGTATTAGGAATTGGTTTTTCGTTGGCCTTTCAAAAGGGAAAGAGGGTAATAGACATTTTTACTCTTAAATCTAGTAAGAATTATGAATCATTTGAATTAATATAATCATATAAATAAGATGATGGCATTGCTAAATTAAATTGTTTATATGCAGAGGCATTAGGGAGGCGTTTAATTGCATTAGAGATTTTGATTTGGGAGGTATTTTTTACAAAAAACATAGACCATATGATTTTCGTATATAATAGTGTTTACTCAATTTTATTTAAAAGGAAGGGGAAGGAAAGCAATAATAAATAATATAATTAAATTAAATATATATATATATATATATATCATTTTTTTTCTATCAATATATATATTAATTTTTTTGCCCATTAAGTTCAATTGCATTCTAAAACAGAAATGTATATTTTTTTAATTATTTTTTTTTCTATTAATATATATTACTTTGTGTAGCTTCACAAAAGAGCCTAAGTATTACCACACTAAATATCAGCGTTTATGCAGGCAATTATTAAGTTAAGAATTATTTTTTCTTTGAAATAAAATATAAAAATATTTTTGATTGGCTAAGAGTTTAATTTTTTTTAAATGCAAGAAACAAGTTAATAACCCAAAACCTAAAATAATTTAATGAAATTTATTGACATTGCTCTGGATGTTTTGGATGCTCCTCGAGTAAAGGCATAAACTCCATATATGTATACATGTGCTAAAAAACATGCATAAAATCCCAATAGAAAAACATTAAGTCAAATAAAAAATTTATTTAACAACTAGTAAAATTACAATTTTAGCAACACAATCCAATTGATTATAAATTAACTAATACAACTACAACCTTAGCAACCCAATCCAATTGATTATAAATTAATTCGTGGTGCTTCCAACACATAAAGGTACCTTCACGGTCACAAATAATTTATGGTGGTATAATCATCTTTAGAAATGGAAACTTCCCTTAAAGTTAAAAGTTTTTGGATGGCTCTCCTTAAAGAACAAAGTTTTGAGATGGAATAATCTAGGAAAAAGAGGTCATAAGGGACTGTAAGATGACTAATGTGCAAGGCTGAGAAATAAAAACTATCACCCATTTGTTTATGCAATGTTCATTTACACTTAGGGTATAGCAAAATGTTATAAATACATTGAACATCAATTCAGATTGGAATATAAATGATATTCAGGATTGTATCAAGCATTGAAAGGATTTGAATCCTGACTATGTCTCTTTTCCTTTTTATATCATGTGGAGAACCTGGAGAAGAAAGGAACTATGTTATATTTAATGATATGCCTCCTAATATTTTAAAAACTAGCATTCATATTGTAGGCAATTTTAAAGAGATGGGTCCAATGATTAATGTCCACCATAACAAAAATATCCAGTTGCCACTTACTTATGGATTTTCCTATTCGTTATTTCGATGGAGGTGCTTTATCTAACAATTGTGGATGTAGGGGCATTATATTTATGGAGAGGAACCACTTCCATAAGATACACTAGAATGAGGGAGTTGGCACAAACACAAAGGTTGAACTATCTACACTATGGGGAACTTTAACATGTGCAAAGGAATTAGGGATTACTTCACTCAATTTGTTGGGGATTCAAAAAATGTGATTGATTGGGCAAATGAGATAGGTGCTCTAAATGCTTTCTCTTTGGAACTCTGAAATGATATGGTATGAGCTCTTATCACATCCTTCAGTTTTATATCCTTTACACATATACATAGGAAGATCAATCATGGTGCACATGAACTCTCAAATAAAAGGTTGAACCTTCAACAATGATATATTTGCATTAAAGAATTTGTTGAAGAGGAACGGGTTGTTGAGAGAAGATTACCTATAATCTAAGCTAGAGGACAAACTGCACTTAGATTTTATGTTGTCGGTTTTTGTAGATTGTTAATTGATTTTTGTACTTTTAGAAAACTTAAAACTGATGACTAAACATAACCAGCGACATTTTGAAGATTGTAAATCAATTTTATGTTTGTTGAAGTGAAGAAAAATGTTATGATATAATGTATGTAAACTCTTATATATTAATATAAAATATTTGTTTTTTCTATTTTGAAAAAAATATAGAGCAAATAACAACCCAAATACCAAATAATAATAATCTCATTAATTAACTTTAAGAGGTGGTTTCACGAGGTTTTGGAAGTACCTTGTTAAACCACTCTTAGATATTAAACCACCAATTCAATTTACTACCTTTTTTAAATATTATTCTTAAATATAACTATAATATAACCTCCCTAGTATCAAACTTATAAAAAAACACTTTAAAGATTGCTTCATTTTCAACCTACAATAATAGAGGTTGACTGTTAATGAAGATTGATAATTTCAGTGCATGTTGTCTATAATATATTGTTTTGGTTCTGGTGAGGAAACAAACGACGTGCTAAAAAGGCTTCCAGCTTTTGTCGTTTTAGGAAGGGTGTCTTAATATCATGCGTTGTCGTGACGTTCACGTTACAAGAATTATTTGTGTTTCTCCCCGAAAACGCGGATGAGAGTTGATCATACGTCAATGAGTTGGTAAAATTATTACCATGGTTGGATTTCGTAAAGCTAGTAATTGAATTTGATGGTGTTTAACACTTAGTTAAATTTAATATATTTATGTTGAAGTTAGAATATGAATTGTTTTTATTAAATGGTAAAATAATGGATTTTGAAAGAAAAATTATTGTAATTTATCAATAATATATGTTATTAATAAATATATATTAATGTGATTATATATAATTAATATGTGGGTGAAAATGTCAATAATATTAATAATTATTGTAATAAAATTAAGTAATTATAATGAATGATATAGATTATGAGTAGGATTAATTAATTATTGGTAATAAATTAAGTAATTATTAATAGAATGAATAGATTATGAGTAGGATTATCACTTTCGCATATTTATTTTTTGTTATTTATTTAAAATTTTATTTTAGAATTAATGTTTGTATACAAATTATTTTTAAAAATTACTATTTATCTAAAATTATTATTTGCAATATTTTTTTGGTGTTATATGTAAAAATTTATAATATGATATTTTGATTTGAAAACCCTTTTCCTGATAGGTTTTGCATAGCTACTACGTGTTGACTTAGTTAGGGAAACATAAATGCAGTAGTTGCCTACAGACCTTCGAAATTGGAAACGCAATTCGAAAATGTAAACTCAAGGACTGTTTACAAGTCTCGGTTCAAAAACCAAAATGTAGTGGAGCCTCGTTTGAAATGGAAAATGGTTTGAAAACCTTAGTTTTTTTATTTAAAATGGAAAAAAATTGTGAAATTTACTTATTTTTTATATCATCGGGAAGTCCATCAGAGCAAAAAATCATGGAGGCACAATGGAACCAGAGTGCCACTGTCAAAAAACCTGCCAGCAACTCGTGTTGATGTGGGCGTAGGATACATTGCCCAGTACCAAACAACAACCATAATTACCGTAAAAGGCATTGCCCAGATCCCATGACCGCGTACCCAAACTCACATGACGAACAAACTCAAACAAAGTAGCCCCAACAAATGGGCCAGTTTCCAGAAAATGTTTAGAAAACCATTACATCCACAATCCAGAATGGAGACAAGTAGAGCTTGACCTTCATCAGACCATTCAGAAGGCGGAAATACACGGCATTTATGAGCAGAGCAATGTGGTCAACAATATGAGCGGAGCAGTGTGGTCAACAATATGAGCAGAGCAGTGTGGGCAACAGTG
>APFE030421690.1:0-35925 GCA_000404065.3 Pinus taeda
CGGGGCATCAACATTTTTGGCGCTAGAAGGAGGGCCATCCACTATGAATGGCGAGTAAGTCAAAACCTACAGACCATTCACAGAGTAAATCACCCTCCACCTCTCCTCGGACCTCTCGTTTGCAATCTGAAATATCAGTATCCAGACAAGAAGAGGAAGGATCAACTACTACTGCTCAACCTCATTATACTTCAGAACATTTAAGCCCGGAGTCCCCTGAAGTTCAGTCTATCATCCAAAAACTTCAAGGCTTCTCGATTTCACCTCCTAGATCTGAAGTATCACAAGGCTGTCAGACTTCACAATTCCGCTTACCTCATCACCTTACCAGACTTCAAAGCGAAAAACTCGCCATTGAACCACCTGAGTTGCCTTTACCCCACAGGAAAAGGATTAAAAATAACACTGAAGGTTCTGGTAGTGAAACCTTTTCTCCATCATCTTCCATCTCATCATCACCAGTGCGGAGTCAAACACCCACTTCACCATTACATATTATTGTTCACCAAGGGACTTCACCTCCAACATCACAACCCTTTCAATCTTCATTTCCACCTCCTCCCCAATCACCTAGAACACCATAGGTAATCGTTGGTACTCCCAAAATGGCTCAAACACCATGGAGAAGTCCTGGTGCAGTCACTATGCCTGTGCCTTTACATCCGTTACCCGATTATCTGGAGAAATGGTTACCAAAATTCAATCCAGATGCTGGAACATTAGCTGAGGAACACATAAATAATTTTATGCTGTCAGTTAATTTGAAGGGAGTATCAGAAGAAGATGTTGTAGTTAGATTGTTCCCCTACACATTACAAGGATCAGCAGGGTCTTGGTATTTTTCCTTGCCCTCTGGATCCATCACTAGTTGGAATGTCTTTCAGGAACAGTTTCTTACCAAATACGGCGATGATAGATCCTTGGCTACACTCATCAATGACCTTTCCAATCTAAGGATAGAGTCAAGAGAACCAATTAAGGAGTTTAACTCCCGATTTAACAAACTCTTGAACAAAATCCCTACCGATGATAAGCCAAGTGAACAAATTAGAAGCGAATGGTACATTACAGCCTTACCCTCAAATATAGCCATTTTTGTAGATAGGGATAAAAAACCTACATTGGCTAAAAACAAGAAAGAAGCCCTCGTTGTCGAAAAACGTGTAATCGCTTTGGAAAAGAAAGTTGCTTTAGAGGAACTCAAATCCAAAAAAGTGTCTTTCAAGGATGACTCAAAGAAGAAAATCACCAAAGATCCATACGATATGGAGGGCCTTCAAAAAGTCCTCAAAACCATGTCAAATGAAATGGTTGAGATTAAGAAGCAAGTAGCAGAGTCTCAACAAAGAAACCTTATAGGAATTTTAAAAAGCCTGAGTCCAAGCCTCCAAATGTTATATCCTATGCAGATTCAGATCCTGAGGAAGAAGAAGAAGAAGAAACAATTACACCATCCGATGAATTAGAAGAAGAGGAAGTCGTTGAATGCCATGGAATGTGGGACTTTATACTGCCTAACTCCGATACTCAAGCCGAGCAAGAAGCCTTTCCCGTGACTATCAGGAGTAAAAGTACTCCTGAACCTATTCAGGCTAATTCAAAGAAAGGGAGTGCAAGTACCAATACTACAAAGGAAAAGGTACCCACAAGGAAGCCAGCCGCAACAGTATCTCAAAATCAACCGTCATCCTCCAATATACCTACATCATCTAAGACGTTGGTTGTATCCGATTCAATGGACTATAATATTGTTGATGATATGAAAAAGACTAAGGCAAACATCACCATGTTTGAACTCAGTAAATTAAAGCATCAACAAAAATTGCTTCTCAAAGAACTCAATGCAGTTCCTTCTTCGCCTCTTCCCAGTACTAAAGCTACAAGTGATTCAGGACAACCACCTTCTAGTAGAGTTGAGGCAACTGATACAATTCTAATTGGAGATAGATCAAATTCCCATACTCCTCCTTTCCTCTTAACATATGAAATCTACAATCGAAATCTATATAATTGCTTAATTGACTCTGGGGCATCATCCAATATAATGCCAGCTTCGGTTTGTTCTAAACTGAACATAGAACCTCAGAAGTCTTCAATTCACATTGTGCAGTTAGATAGAACTAAAGTCCAGGTCTTAGGGGAAATAAACTCTGTTACAATCAGGTTATCGGCCGATCCACGAGTGGTTCAAAGGATTGATATCTTAATCGTCGATATACCTGAGTTCTATGGTTTAATTTTAAGCAGGGATTGGTCAAAAAAACTCCATGGGTATATTTCCACCGATTGGTCCCATATGTGGCTTCCCTATAAGGGTAAGCCAAATCAAATAAAAATCGATCAGGAGAAACACATGACCCACACTGTTACAGATTTCAAACAAGAAAATCAACCAGTTGCATTTAACAACAATATTTTAGGAAACTATTCTTCTGAATCATTCTTTGGCAATTATATTGCCCAGCCATCTCCTTTCTCGGTAAACAATTTCACATCACAAATCAAAAAATTTTCACACACTGACAAGTCTAGATGTGTTAATGTTACTGAGAATTTTGTAAATAAAATTGTAGATAATTCTTTATTTTGGTCTTTATATTTCGATGGGTCCAAGTCTAGCGAAGGATTAGGAGCAGGATGTATTTTGGTTAGCCCACAAGGAGAAAAAACAATGTGTCTGCGGCATGAGTTTGAATGCACAAATAATACAGCTGAGTACGAAGCATTAGTCCAAGGACTATATAAAGCGATTGGCCTCAAGGTCCAATAATTGAAAGTGTTTGGAGATTCTGAGATCATTGTTAAGCAGGTAAGGAATACAATTCATTGTCTTTCTAACCATCTCAAACATTATCAGTTGCTGGTACAAGAACTCACCTCCCACTTTTTGGCATTCAATATTTCTTCCATTCCCAGGTCTCAAAATTCAGCAGCCGACTTGCTAGCCAATGTCGCTTCCAAGCTCCTACCTTCTGAAGATTATAGCCTAGATAGATTTTCAGTAGAATTGCTTTTTAGGCCATCAATTCCTGACAATGTCACTAATTGGAGAGTATTCAACCACGATGAAGACATTTTACAGTTTTTAACCTCCGAAAAATCCTATGATGATTAAATCATTGAGGAAAATGAGCATGATATTCAAATGCGAGGTAAACACGAGGAAAATTCAATCCCAAAGCCCGTGGTGAAGCTTGAGGATCTTTATGATATTAAAGACAGGTTTAAACCTGTGACCAATACAAAGCTCCAAAGTTCTACCTTAAGGTTTGAATTTATAAACCTTGGCACTGAGCAAACTCCTCAAAACATTAATTTAGGATTAGGAATTTCCGTGGAAGAAAAGGAAGCATTCATTAGACTTTTACGAAAAATAAACATGTTTTTTCTTGGAAATATGACGATTTAAAGACATATGATACATCCATCATCCAACATACCATTCCAATGCTTCCTGAACAGAAACCAGTTCAACAGAAGTTGAGAAAAATACATCCAAACTTAGAGAGTCAAATAAAATCGGAACTCAATAAACTCTTGAAAGCTAAGATTATTTTTCCCGTTCGGCACTCAAACTGGGTCTCCAATATGGTGCCAGTCAGAAAGAAAAATGGCAACATCAGGATTTGTATAGATTTCAGAAATTTGAATAAGGCGAGCCTAAAAGATAATTTCCCATTACCCACTATGGCGCAGATACTCCAATCAGTGGCAGGCTCTGAGTTAATGTCCTTTTTGGACGGTTTTTCAGGATATAACCAAATTTTGGTCCATCCTGATGACCGACTCAAAACTACATTCAGAACAAAATGGGGAATGTATGCGTATCAGAAAATGCCTTTCGGACTTATTAATGCAGGAGTCACTTTTCAAAGAGCGATGGATATAGCTTTTAAAGGGTTGATTAATAAAACTGTAGTCGTCTACTTAGACGATATTACTGTATTTTCTAAAGAGAGATCCAATCATTTGCATGATTTAAATCAAATCTTTCAACGTTGCAAAAGATACGGTATTTCACTTAACCCTAAAAAATCCTTCTTCGCTCTTGGTCAAGGAAAGCTCTTAGGCTTTATTGTTTCTAAAGACGGCATTTATATCAATTCGGACAGGATCAAAGAAATCTCTGAAATCCCTTTTCCTCATAATAAAAAATCCATGCAGTCATTTTTAGGCCAAATCAATTTTGTTAAAAGGTTCGTTCCAGATTTTTCTCAAATCACTTTGCCACTTCAAAATATGATTAAGAAAAATTCAGTCTTTAGATGGGGATCAACAGAAAAGGAAGCGTTTGATTTGATCAAACAATCAATAATCAATGCCCCCGCTTTAAAAACTCCTAATTTTTCTAATCATTTCACATTGTATACTATCGCATCCGATTTGTCTTATGCAACAGTACTCACACAGATTAACAATCACAATTTGGAAGCACCCATTTCATTCTATAGTTCAAATCTTCAGGGTGCTAAATTGAATTACTCCCAAGTAGAAAAACAAGTCTTTGTTGTATATAAAGCTGTCAAACATTACAGACCCTTCCTTTTAAAAGCCTATACAAAAGTTATAGTTCCTTTCCCTTCAGTAAGGCAATTATTAATCCAAAGGGAATTGGGTGAAAAAAGGGCAAACTGGGTTACAGCACTTCAAGAGTACGACTTAGAAATTAAACCAGCAAAGATTGTTAGAGGCCAAGGTTTTTGCAGGTTATTGGCAGGAGCATCCCACATTCAAGAATCAGGTGATACAGATCAAACCGAAGAGATCCACCAAATAAGTATCGCTGACTCTGAATCGCAATATGCTGACTTAATATTCTATTTGAAAAATGGATATGCACCTCCTAACCTATATTACAAAAACAAAAGGGCCATTAGATTGAAAGCAAAAAATTTCACAATTATTGATGATGTGCTTTTTAGGCAAAACTATGATTCAATTTTATTAAGATGCCTAGAAAAACCTGAGGCACAAAAGGTTTTGCAGGAATTACATGATGGACCGGCAAGAGGACACTTTGGAGCTGATACAACATCTCACAAAATCATCCATGCTGGGTATTATTGGCCCACTCTGTTTAGAGATGCTCATGAATATGTAAGGAAATGCCGGAATTGTCAAACTTCTAGTGGAAGACAAAGAAAACCAGCTTTCCCTTTGCAACCAGTCAACATTGAACAACCATTTGAGCAATGGGGATTGGACATCATTGGAGAAATTACTCCACATTCTTCCAAACAACATAAGTATATCCTTACCACTACTGATTATTTTACCAAGTGGGTTGAAGCAATTCCTTTAAAGACAACAAATTCTGAAGCAATTATTGAATTCATAGACCAATTCATCATTACCAGGTTTGGTGTCCCAAATGCTCTTGTTTTTGATAATGCATCTTACTTGTCATGCAATGCTATGTTTGATTTCGCTATTAAAAGAGGATTTAAACTGAAATATTATGCTAATTATTATCCCCAGGGTAATGGTTTAGCAGAATCTACAAATAAAAATCTGATTAAAATTATTAAGTGAACTATCGAACAGAATCATAAAAATTGGCACAAATATTTAATATTTGCATTATGGGCTGATAGGATAACGCAAAATGCTTCCAAAGGTTCTTCCCCATTTAATTTTGTGTATGGAAAAGAAGCAGTGCTACCAACAAATCTTGTCCTTCCTTCTCTAGCCCTAGTTCAGTTTATTGAAGAAAGCCCTTCTTCTTCTATACAACTTAGACATGACCAAATTCTAAAATTAGAAGAAGAAAGAGAAAAAGCCAAGGTTATTCAGGCAAAGCATCAGCAAATCATTAAATCATCCTTTGATTCAGTCTTATCCGGTTCAAAACAATTTCAAGTCGGTGATTTAGTTCTGAAATGGGACAAAGCCCATGAAGATAAGGGAAAACACACCAAGTTTCAGAAGATGTGGCTCGTTCCATTTCAGATCTGTGAAAAGATAGGCCATTCGACCTTCATATTACAAGATTTATCAGGTTTGAGAGATTCTCTCCCTGTTAATGGCCTTATCTTAAAGAAATTCTTCAATTGAGGAGGTAACCCCTTCTCCTTTTTAATAGAATTTTGTAGTTTGTAGGAACATTAGAAAATAAAGTTGTGGGGTGTCTTCCATTGACCTTTGTTGTACTTAAGAGTTGCTCAAAACAAGCAGTGTTGATATTTACTTTTAAAATAATAGAAGTCTTAAACAAAAGGGATAATTTCTAGGAAATTAGATATAATTGCATTCTGAAACCACACTTTAATTTTGGTGAACACTTCTCAAAGTTTAGAAATATTGTAAAATCATTTTAGGTTTTCAAATTGGTCACAAGAAGGTTATCAATATCAAAATAGGAACTAATCCAATTTCAGCATCTTCAACTCTTACCTTGTCATCCATTTACTCTTAATGAGAAAATTGTCCATCCCACTCACCAAAGCTTGTGATTACTCAGAGTGTAATTCTAAAATATTGGATATAAAAGATAAGGGATCTTATTACAAGCCTGCTTACCATGTTCATAGGGAAATAGTTTAAACCGACATTACCAATACTGCATACCAAAACAGGGTAATGGCTTTAATTATAAGACAAGGAGTCTCATCACGAGCCAGCTTGTTCAGTTAAATTACTACCAGTGAATGGCATTGTCACTCAGCTAGCCACCAAACCAGGACAATGGCTTTTTATCTTACAAAATAACAGAAAAGTAGAAAAGAAATGCAAAATGTGAAAAACATGTTTTGAATTCATTCTGGTAATCATACTCTGAGATGAATGGGACAATGGACAATAACATGGTTAAAAGGTATCCTGTCGAAACTATGAACGTTTGCTGGCAGCAGAGGCTCTACCTATGACAAAGGAGTTAATTTTAAAAGCTGATTTGGAAAAGTTTTTTGTTTTATCACTAACAACCAATAGAGGTCAATTTAAAATTTAGAATGTATCTAATTTTAAACAAGAGAGGGAATTAGCAAAGATAGTTTCATTTTATTTGGAATGCATATATACCTAGTTATATTAGAATTTTCCCCTTTGATGAAATTTCTATTTTGAAAAAGTTTAAGTATTTCCATACTTTGCAGAGATAACTGTTTCTTCCAGCGAATCGCCAATTGTTGTGCTCTACAACAATCCCCCATTTCATATCATTATTATTCTCAAAATTATAATGTGAAATGGGTCCCTTTTTATTTTAATTGGTATCAACTTAGTGTTACTCAAAAGGGTCCGAAAACAAAATAAAAACATTACAAAACCTTTTTGATAAACCAATTAAAGGCCTTATATATAAATGATTAATCTTTTATCATTGCGATAAAGCGATCGCAAGATTGCATATCGCAATGACAAATGAGGCATAACTTAAAGACCCATTGGTTTTCTCCGACGCGACAACTCGCAATAGGCTATCGGATATCGGCAATAATAAGTTGACATAATATAATTCCTTTCGCTCCGATGCGATGCGATATCGCTATCAACGATCGGCGATTTACCATGCATGCTTTTAAAGTGCCCAGTTAATACTCCCGACGCGATGCGATATCGCTATCGGTGATCGGGGATTCCAAATGCAACCAATGTAACAATTTAAGATTTCCCCGACGCCCGATTGCGATAAAGCCAAAAGCGCGAATTTCAAAAAATCTTAAAGCGGATTTATTACAATTAATTCGTATTAAAAGCCTTATCTTCCGAACAGCCATTCATCTGCGCTCAACCGCCAAAACATCCAAGGCACGCTTAAACAAATCATTCGGCCAATAATCGAAATGATGGGCATTTAAAGGATTGACAGGTCTCAACGGCCATTTAATGAAACAGTAAGCCTAAAAATCTTTTCACAGATTATATCGGAGGCCACCTTAAGTAAATCATTCATCATGCATTGATCGATATATATCTCGCTCATATTTGGTTTTGCGCTATCAATTTTCTGTATTACGTTCATTTTCACTCCTGTGCAGAACTCTTCCGAAGTAACGAATTCAAGCAGAATGGGGAAGAAGTCTAAGAAAACTGCAATCGCTTCCGCTTCGCCGGCCACATGACAACTCATCATTGATCCATGAACTAAAAAGGAAGGATTGATATCGGATACTACATGTCTAGGACTCGGCAAAACTACTTGGCAAGGTACCTATAATTTGATTGAAGCCGAAGAACCAGAGAAGACAGTAGTATAAGCCTTAGTAGATAGCACTCGAAAATCTGATGCTACTCTAAAGGACTTAGCCAACTCTTTCCTTCATCAGATAGCATCTCGGGAACAAATTCTCCCATATACGGATGTAGTGAGATGGGCAATTCAGGAAATCCCAATCACAGACAGAACCTTTAGCACCAGAGATGGGAGAATCTTTGGTTCATTTCAATCTAAGGATTTGAGGCAAATGTATCATTTGCCTGTGCCAGAGAAGAAGTATAACACGACATTTCTGGAGAAATTCCGAGATGAGAACGAAACTGAATCCGAACCCATTCGGGAATGGAGGCAAAATCCGGCAAAACACAAGCATGAATCTTCGGGTAAGTACTCGGTTGATTCTCTATGCTCTCCTTATTGCTATGCTGGGATAATGATGTGTAGGTTGTGGGGGTTACATGATTCCGCTAATTTTACTATAGAAATGGTTCCCTTGATGGAAGCGGCATGTAATGGTGAAATAATGGATTGGGCAACTATACTGTCTGATAAGCTAGCAACCGCAGTTCTTGATTTTAGAACCAAATCCCGCGTCACTGAAAGGCTTATTCCCCCATTCTACTATAGTGCTTATATGTTAGACATCCTGTGTTTTAAATCTAAATTTCCTGTGCTCGGATGGAGGTGGACTTCCCAAGACCCCACGCCCATTCACATATACCATCAGAAGTTGTGGAAAACTTACTACAAGCACCATTTATACCAAATCTGCAATGGCTTTATGTTGCCCATTCATCATTCTATCTTTAATAAGCCTGCCCCTAAGATTTCCTACCAAGCAGGGATTTATTTGACATCAATAGGAAGTTGGTTCGGGAAGGAAAAGTTTACTTATATCAGAATTTTCGGCAGTCAAGCCAAACCTCACGTTCTTCCTTTGTACATACCCGATAAACTGCTGGCCAGGGAGATAGCCTATCAGATTATCTCCGAAGGAGTTACACAAACTCTAAAGAAGAATAAGAAGTAGGTCAGGCCCTCTTTTCCCCTGAGATGTGGTATCTACACTCTACATGATTTCAAACATGCAGAGAAAGAATCTGAAAAATTAAAGTCATGAACTCTGGCAACTCTCCCTAGTAGGTGATTTGATCCACGCAAAGTCGCCTATAATGCACTTGAACAGGCCAAATTGACCAAGTTTGAACATAAAGAAGATAAGTTTGAGGACTTGTTCTCATTAGCCGAGTCAATGTACCAAGTTAAATCACTGGCTATAATCGAATACAAAGATGAAGGATTAGTTGAATTCAACAGACTTAGAGAACAGAGGTTGCAAACTCTGCCTCTAGATCTGTTAGCGACAACCCCAACAACAGAATCAAGCGAGCTTGAGCAGCGACTTATTAAGGAACCTCCTGTTACATCAAAGGAACAAGAAGAAGTGCATATGAAAAGGCAAGAGGAAACCCAGGCGAAAGAGCAGGAACAGAGCAGCATAAATGTGAATTAAAATACTCAAATTGACCCAAAATTGCTCTAGGAATGGCAGCAATTCAATTCAATTATCGGTAATCTTGAGTGCTCTAAAGATGGCAAGACATCAAAAGAGGCTAATACACAGGAGGCAACTTCAAAACAGGTTTCAGGTGAAACCAACGTCCTACCCAGTTCAAAAGAAGTAGAGATAATCCCAAAGGATCCCTCCGACCAGGTTATTTTGCAGATAGAAGAAATTCCTCCCTTAGATGTCTTCTACAGCCCAAGACACAAAGGTGTGGTGAAATGACAGAGGAAGAGGAGAAGGACTGATCAACCTTCCCTATTCCCAGAACAAACAGTGACGGGCAATGTGCTTTGGAAAGAGGAATTTGACCCCTCTAATGATCTAACAAAACTATCACAATATGCTGGAGCCTATTCGGCGGCGACAATAGACAAGGCATCAGAGGTGAGAAGTTCATTGAAAACAAAAGACCAGGAGATCTTTTCACTACAAGCTCAACTATCAGAAGCACAACAAAAGGCGGAGCAGGCAGAACAACAATTGGTAATACAACAACAAATAAATAACCAATTGACTAAACAATTGCAGGAAGAGAAACAGAGGATTGATGACAGCGCAGTTCAAAAGCAGAAATAGCTATCTGAGGCATTGGCACAACTAAAAGCATCGAACGAACAAATGCTGTAGTCAAAAGATGAGCGATTGCTCAACTATCAGCCCAGCTAGAGAAAACAAAGAAACTTCCACAGATAGATGAATTCAAAGTAGAGGCATTACAGATAAACAAGGGATTGATAAATCAGATAAAGCTTTTATGTCAACAAATCGCCCAGGTGGAAACATTATGTGATTTAACGACATCAATAAGTGAGAAATCGGAAAAAGCTAGAATAGACTTGGATCAAGTCGATGAAACATTAACCAATTTTCTTGAATGGCAAGATACCGATCAGGGACAGGCGGCTAATTTACCAAAGATTTTAGAATCGCATAAAGAGATATTATTTACAGAATGGCAGTCTCAGTTAATGAAGGCAGAAAGAGCAATTTCAAGATGCAAATCAACCACTAGTAATTTGGTTGAATTGGTTAATAATACTCTTTACTTATCTAACATGATCTCTCAATGTACTCCAGGTAAATTAACAACAGCTAAAACATTGGAGCAGTCATGTTATCCAGAACTAGAGAAAAATGGAAGATTAATCGCAGGAATCAACAATTTGACATGGGACGCCTATTGGTTCTTTCTAGTCAAACCGCACAGCCAGAGAGCCGCCCTCAAATGCCTTACAGATGCAATCGGGTATATCATTCCCGATATTCAGGATGCCACCTATGCCGCCCAACTCAATTCTCGCCTCAACAGACCACCCGAAGTGGAGCCAATGTTTGCGACAAGTCAGCTTAGGTTTAAAGGCAAGCCTGAATGATGATTCATGCCGCCGACTGCCAGATCGCTGTGAAGGAGATATTTAACATCAATTGATACCAATTAAGTAGGATTTTCAGTTTCATAGATATTTAGCTTAGTTTAGTATTTATAGACCCTTTCATGTATTTAGAAAGGGACGTAAAGTTTTGTATATGACTTAAAACCTGAAGTTGCACTATTGTACTTCAGGGATATTCTTTTATAAAACTGGACCAATCATTCTGATTTTGACAAAGAAGCTTTTATGCGAATGTGCACTACTGTCTTTGTTTGAAAGTATTTCTGCGTTGGAAGAAGAATTTCAAATAGCGATTGATATTGGGAGTGATAAGCAGCTCATATGGTACTATTATCTATGTCTGAACTCATTCTTTTTATATGAATTGTCATTTGATCGCTCTTGCTATTATCAGATATATATATGTGTTTTAACAACATTCTTTATTCATTCCACTATTGGATGTTTACAGTATGTTTTTCTTCTAATCATGCATGTATCGATGATATAAATGACAAGTGTAGCAATATTGTGTTAATCACTTTGTTTAACTATTTAAATAAAGTAATCTTTGAATGAATAAATATCTATGTTTATTTGATAGAGTCATCAATATGCCTGTCAATAGACAAAGATCATCAAACGCTACATCTCTACAAGAATAATAGTTCCCGGGATTAGTATTAGTTCTTTTATTTTTGTTGATAGATGAAGTTATTCGCCTATCATTAGATTAGATAACCAATCGCTCATCCACCCCTTTTTATTCATTATTGGGAAACTGGTCCCATTATATCCAGTCGGAGCCACCATCCCAAACGGAAAATGAGTTGTATTAAAGTCCGGACTGGGTGGTTATCCCCCAATGTTGATACAACGATTTTCGGGGCATCAACATAACCCTACAATTCACCACAATAGACCACATTTCATGATCCAGATTGGATCATTATGTTGTTTTTCATCCATCTCGATGCTTTTAGAGTGGAAAAAGTGGATGAATGAGCTCACGATACCATTTTTACCGACGGGACACAGTTTGGAAAAACAAGGTCTGAATCCTTTCGAGAGCATTTTGAGGTATCAAGTGCCATTTTTTGGGAGTAAACCTTTGTCAATTTAGCATAACACCTTTTCATGCTATTCTACACATAGAGACCTTTCCAACGATGCAAGAATCACATCAATCATTTGTATGAGAAAGTCAGGTCACTCAAAAGTTGACATTCCCGTTTTCACCACCATAATTCGAGAGGATGCTACGCCAACCCCCAATTTTGATGGAAAAGGGGCTAGCCATGTGATTATGATGTAGAAGACTCTAGAAGAGTCCATATTGTAACTCTGGTTAAGAGTTGAGGTAGTCAAACCTAACCACTAGAAGGTTATTAGGTTGTGTTATAACCAAGCCACTAGGAGGAAAAGGGATTCCATTATTTCAAGTGCATTTGTTCCATAACTGAGAAAGAATATCCAAGAGGGATAGGAGATAGATCACACAGAGAGGATTTTTGCACTGTAGCAACCCACATGCCACATGCCATACTTCTTTATACTCACAAGCATATTTCCATTCAGATAAAGAGAGCAGAGCGACCTCACCTTCCAGCTAGGTTTTTTTCCTGAAAGGGTTTCCTAGAGCATATCTTGTTGTCAAATGTGTATGTGAGATTTTATTTTTCCGTCCTCTATTTTCTACATAGTTTTGAATTCGCATTCATGCACTATTAATAGTAAATCTATAGATCCATAAATGTAATAAAATTGTAATAGGGTAGAACTTCATATTTTAAATATAATTTTATCAGGTCTATTGTGATGAACTATCTAGTGGAATATCCACGTCTTTTTACGAATCCTTACACATTTTTTAGACTAGCTCCACTTGTGCTCAAAATCAAAGTACAAAATTGCAAGACAATTTTTGCTCACCAGTCAAATCTACTTCTGCTCCAAATATGAAATCCTAGCTTCATAAAAACTAGTTAACCTTTGCTAAGTTGTAGTAACATGTAATCAAACATTTAGCCATGTAACCCTGGTTCACAAGTTAGAAATACCGTGAACCCTGACACTCATTAACTGTCCACATAAGCCAATAACATTGCTCAACAAATTCTGTTAAACCCTGACTCAACAATAACATATCAAACATGCATCAATATTGTACCAACATCCTCTGATTCAATGCAACAGCTGTATATAATGCAAGCCTTCTAATAATAAATGTTAGTAACCGATGTGATCTTTGTGACATAAACAAATCTGTTGGATACTGCATCAACCCCTAACTAACAACATCTCAACAACCAATTTGCAATAATATCATCAGACACTAGTATATCTGGAAAGTAGTTTGCTTTCTCACAAAATCTTGCATTAACGATTAATATTTTTTTTAGCTCAACCATAATTGTCACTACAGTCAACCATGGGATTGGATCAATATGCATTCAATTATGACATCAAGAGTAATATGTCTAAACATTCTCTGCCCAACAAATTTCACTATCAGATATATTTGGCAAGCAACTTATGCTCACTACACAATAATAGCTTAACAAAACTTTGCTCATCAAACATGTTACCCAGATTTAGGACTACTTTGGTTCACTGGAAAATATATATACCCTTACTGTACTGTCACTCTCAAATTGCATCATAATGCATCAAAGAGAGTAGTCCATGAAGACTTTGGAACATATCATAGAGAAAACTTTAATCTTGCCTCAACCTTGAACAATTGTATCTCTGATTAGGGCTTGGTTCATGAAAATCTCCCACAAGAACCGCTTGAATTTCCAAGCTAATTTGATCAATAACGGCTCAGAATTTTGTCCTCACAAATGATTTGAATTAGGCCTTAGAGTAGGCCAGAAAGGTTTCAACAAAAATCAAAGTGTATATAAGAGAAACTAGACCTTGTACCCCCAATGAATAGAGCTTCAGATTGCCACCCAAGTCCACAAGTGCTCTGCCTCTGACTGGCTTGCTTCAGGTTTAATCTTTAGATTTGTTCAACAATTTAAGAAGCCTAGACCTTGAAGTTTGCTTGGATGCAATCACAAGATGATGAGAAGATACAAATTGTAAACAACAACTCTGATAAGGTCTATATCCAATAGCAGAACCATTCAAACCCTCAGCAAAAATGCTTCAGATGTGTGCTTCAAAATCCATGAGCATATTTCAATAGTAGCCTTAGTGTTGTGGTCAAGAAAGAGGTCGAAAACAATGCACAAGTAACCTTTATTAAACTTAAAGAACTGTCTTAGAAAGGATCACTGAAAATGCCACCAAAACATATTGAAATTAATATGTGTGCCACACTAGTCAAAAGGCCAAAAGCAATGACACAATATAGTCCTCAGACTTGTCTTTCAATAGGGGCCGAGATCACATAAAGGGCTTCTAAATACCCAACTAACTTGCCTGTGACTCAGATTAGGGCTTATATCAACTTTGCAATTTTTGCAAGGATATTCACATCTAGTCCCTGCAACTACTTCACCATACTTGCTTCAGAATAATCCACAGCTTAGATCAATAGCCTCTTGTTTTTTTAGTGACTAAAACCACAAAGATAGGTCATGGAGGTACGTCATAGATTGCATGTGCCCTTACCCAGACTTTCCTTTAGAAGGTTTCAGATATGACGCACTGAGTCTCCCCTTTTGGAGTGAAATATTGTTGCTTAGATTTGTTTGTTGAGAAGGCCGAAGAATTGGACATATATGTTTCAGGCCATTTTACTGTTCCCACAAAAGTTGATCAATTTTAAACAAGGAATTGCTCTTCCACATGGCTGAAAATACTCCACAGATAACCACATGTATGATCATGTAAAGGACCTCAAAGTTTGTTTGGATGTGCCCGTAAATACTCCAGATGAGTCCAGATGTGAGGCTGAATGACCTCAAAACCAATTACCCCAGTGAATACCCTTGGATTAGACGGAGGTCGAATTCGTAGTACCCCAACGAATAGCCATAACCATAGTAAAGTAATTAAACTAGAGCAATTCACCTCCGACCGGCCTCTTCTTCAGATGTAATGTTACTCCACAAAGGCTGCAAATATGCTCTTCCTTGTGCACACCTTTTTTTTTTTATCTTTAGAGGGCTAAAGTGCCCTATTTATACTAGACAAGGAGGCCTTTAGGGGGGAGGTTGACCTAGATTTTTGGAGGGTAGATAATTTCAAAATTTCATTTTGGAGCCAAAAGATTTGAGGCCAACTTAACTTGGAGCCTAAATTTAATTAGGGCCATAAAAATAAATTTAAATAAAATGCCTTTGACCATTTTGTGAATTAGCTTCAAAAGAATAGGTTCATTATTAATTTTTAAGGCCAAAAACAACCTGCCACATCATCTAGGTTTTGGGGATTTTGACAACATGAAAGGCACACCAACTTTGATTGGGCATATCTTTCAAATTGTGAGGAGCCTTACGACGAGCCACATACTGTTGGAATCAATATAAAGAGAATCTTGTAACCCCAAAATATTTGATTTGCCTTGTCATCTTTGTCATCGAACGCTGGGCTTCTAGGGATTTTTGACATTTGAATCTTCCAATTGATGTGAATAGGATGAATATTAAGAGCATTCAAGGACCAACGTTGGCATCAATGACAACACCATTCAACAATTATATCCAACCTCAATTTCATATATAAATCCCTAGTGCCATAAACAAAAGAGTATCCTACATCAATTTGATGCCTTAGTTTCAGCTTTAAAATTTAATTAGTTCAGTGGTCTACCCTGCATCTTGCACTCGAAATTCGATTAACTTATTTCAGGTGGCTTGCATAGGCTGAGTATAAAAACAATACTTCCCAATAAAACTCCAAATATCCTCAATAACAAACTAGAGATATACCAATTATTCTAATAAAAAGTAATTATGATGATGAAAACTTTTAGAACATTATATGATTTCATTGACTGTTTCAAAAGTTTTTATCAACATATTTTTAACTATGAAAATCTAAATATTGAAAAAATTAATTATATTGTTATCATATTAATTATATTATCATCTTCACCATCTCAAGTATAAATTTCTTAATTAAAAAAAACACCAGCCTAATCTCATTGAATATTCCAAAAAAATTCCAACTATAAAAATCTATTATTATTATCACCATCATCTCAATTAAAAATTTCTTTTGACTTACAAAAAATAAAATAAAACACAAACAACATCATGGTACAGCTTATAATTTCTTTAAAAAACAAACAACCTAGAACGTTCCACCCAAGAAACCTCTAACATGTAAGAAGCTTCCAGAAACTTCCACATTGACAAAATTACACAGGAATAATTCTTTAAAAGCACCGTCTGAAAACCCTCTGACCACCAAACTATCTCTGTTCATAGTCAAACAAATCCTCATGCTCATAAACCTTCCTTCCTCTCCAAGGCACGACCGTATGCAATGCGAATCTGCCGTGAAACGCGTAAAATTATAAAGCTAGCCCACAGACCATCGTACACGTAAAATATAGGAAAGTTTACCCTGGATTTTTGGAAAACCGCTTCAGAGACGTGCCCTGGCAAAAGTGGTTTTTGAGGGCCCAATCCCGTATGCCCTATGTTGTTCTGCCAGGCTGGTTGTCGAAAGCGGTTTTCAAATCCCAATTGGTCTGTACATTAACTATATAAAGCAGCCTTTGCAGCCCCCACTGATAAGATATTTTCATTCAGTTAGTTATAGCGATGGAAGAAGCCAAGCGGGTGGTGGTGGTAGGAGGTGGAGTTGCAGGAGCCCATGTCGTTAAAGCTCTCCAATTAGATGCAGCTGTCACACTTATTGATCCGTATGTTTTCAGACCGCTCCCATCTTAGCAATTTTGAGTTTGGTCCTGCATATATATATAATTTTGGTCTAATTTTGATATAATTCGTATGTTAACAGGAAGGATTATTTTGAAATACCATGGGCCATGTTGAGAAGCATGGTGGAGCCAACTTTTGCAGAGAGGTCTGTTTTTCATCACAGGGATTATATGCATAGTGGAAAGCTGGTCATTAGCAGTGCAGTGAGTGCTACAGACACCCATGTTGTTACTGCATCGGGGGAACACATTCGTTATGATTACCTGGTGATTGGAACTGGGGGCAAATTTAATGGGCCTTCCATAAAGGAAGAAAGGCTCAAACAGTTTGAAGCAGGTCGGTATATATATACACCCACACAACTCTTAATGTCTTGATTTCATGATTGCTCGCTTAGAGGCTTTTAGGCTTTTCCATCTTGAGGAAGGCAATATTGGCAACAATTCAGATATCATAAAGAATTGATCTGAATTTAATCTAGTCTACATTCTTTGTGGTAACAAAATATTATGTTTTTTTTTTTTTTTTTTTTTTTTTCTTTTCCTCTTTGGAGTAGTTTCCTCTGGAAATACATCTCATGTATCATTAATGAACAATAATGATACAAGGGGTTGGCATTTTGTGGGAGGGCAAACACTATGCATCCAGTAGTAATGTATTAAATGCTGTATAGGTTGGGACTCTGGATTTTGTACTTAATAATGTATATCCTGATATATATTCAACCGTATATATCCCAACCGATATAGCATTGAATACACTGCTGTGAAACTTTTCGAGGGGACCCTCTAGTCATCATTAAGGATATCTGGGGACCCCCTAGCCATGACTAAGGATATCCCAAATGCTCTTTCAAAGGTTCAAATGCTCTCTCAAAAGGTTCTATTTGGTATTTTGAAAAATGCATCTCATATTTCATTATTAAATATAAACGATTAAAGAGATTGGGGTTGTTATATTGGAGTTGTTTTCAGTGTGATTTTCTTTTTGGATTTTTTGGTTTAAGGTGAATTTTTTAATTTGTATTATTTAAATTAGTTATTTGACTCTATATAGATTCAGGATGTGATCTATCTGAAGAATTAAACTATTAATAAAAACCAACCCCCCAAACACTCTGGTTTAAAACTAGAGCGAAATTACCAGTTATTTTGACATCTCCGAAGACATCCTGTATCAATATCTTGACTGTCCATTTCTTATTAAGATGATCTGTATTCCATGAAGGATTTCATAAGATCACAGTAGTAGAATTTGTCTGAATCATGCCTTTTAGTGTGGATATTTATCCAGGGATTTGATTCAGCCAAATTCCCCACCTAATTCGGATTCAATTCGGTTTTAAATTCTGTCAGTGGGCAGTATTGTAGATCGAATAGGGAAAAATGAGAAAAGAAACGAGAAAAACATTTAGTTATACATTGACCAAGAAAAGCATATAACTGATTGAAAACTGAATTCACACACATAAGAAACAACACAGGATTTATGTGGTAAAACCCTGACAGAGTGTCAAGGAAACATCCACGGGGCAAGGGATTGGAATCTCTTTTAATTCAACAATGATTCTCCACGATTACATTTCTGGGGCATTCACTAGTTTTTATACAAACCTCTTCCGTTACATAACTGCTATTTCGGTATAAAACTAACTAGTAGTAACTAATACAATGATTACCCATATTTACATAATTCTTTGTTAAACTTCCAACAAACTCCACCTTGACAACAATTTTCTTAATCCCTTGCCCATGCCCATTCATCATCTTTTCTGCAAGCCAAGAGAAGCTAAACACCATCGCAACTTTTCTATTGTAACTGGCTTTGTGAATATGTCTGCACAATTCTCTCGCATATGGACCTTTTTAAGAACTACTTTTCTAGCGTTAATCACATGTCTCAGAAAATGATACCTTACATCAATGTGCTTGGTTCTGCTCTGATAAGCAGGATTTGTAGCCAAGTGAATAGCACTTTGACTATCACAAAGTACATTCACTTTCTCTTGCGTCATTCCAATCTCATCAAGCAGACCCTTTAACTAGATTACTTCTTTATTGGCATCTGAAGCAGCTATATATTCAGCTTCGGTAGTGGACAATGCAACTGTTTCTTGAAGCTTTGACATCCAACTAATTGCTCCACCTGCAAGAGTAAAGACATAACCTGTAGTAGATCTTCTTTTGTCCAAATCACCTGCATAATCAACATCTACATATCTGCCGTCTGATCCTTCACTACCACTAAAGATGATGAAATGGTCACTTGTGCCTCTTAGATATCGAAAGTACTCATTTCACTGCTCGCCAATGTTCTTCACCTTGATTTACCATGAACCTGCTGACAACTCCAACTGCATGTGAAATGTCAGGTCTTGTAGATACCATCGCATACATTAAGTTGCCTACAACATTTGCATATGGTACATGAGACGTATATTGCTTTTCTTCATCAGTTCTAGGACTCAAAACCGAAGAAAGCTTAAAATGGGAAGCTAGTGGAACATTAACAGGTTTCACATTGTTCATAAAGAACTTTTCAAGTACTTTCTCCACATACTTCTGTTGTGATAACCGAAGCGTACCATTTTTCTTGTCTCTTTGTATCTCCATGCCCATGATATGTTTTGCTGCTCCAAGATCCTTCATATCAAACGTCCTAGAGAGCTGAGCCTTTAACCTGTTGATTTCTTCCATGCTTTTGCTTGCAATAAGCATATCATCAACATACAAAGCTAAGATAATGAATATGACATTGAAACTTTTGAAGTATACACAATGATCATACTCACTTCTTATAAAGTTCTAGCTCACCATGAAGGAATCAAACTTCTTGTACCATTGTTTGGGAGACTGCCTCAGACCATACAATGATTTCCTGATCTTGCAAACTAATCTTCTTCTGCGACCTTGAACAAAACCTTTTGGCTGTTCCATATATATCTCTTCATTCAAATCACCATGTAGAAAAGTTGTTTTAACATCTATCTGTTCTAGCTCAAGATTAAGTAACGTAGTTAGTGCCAACATAGTACGAATAGAAACAAGTTTTACATCTGGAGAAAAAATCTCATGAAAGTCTATACCTTCAACCTAAGAATACCCTTTTGCTACCAGTCTCGCCTTATACCTTTCGATACTTCCATCAACTTTCCGTTTCAGTTTGACGACCCACTTGCATCCAACAACACTTCTCCCTTTAGGAAGCTCTACAAGATCTCAGGTATTGTTCTTGGCTAAGGAGTCCATTTCTACTTCCATAGGCGTTTTCCATTTTTCGCTATTTGTATCATCTATTGCTTCCTGATAACAAGAAGGTTCCTCATCTTCAGTAATCAAAGCAAAAGATGAAGCAGAATTTTCATACCTTTTGGGAGTTTTTCTTTCCCTTGTAGACCTTCTTAGAGCGATTGGTTGCTGAACTGGTTCAGAAGCTTCAACGACTTCCTTTGTGTCTTCAACACCTTTTTCTCTAGAAGTCTCTCCTTCCTTTTGACTGTCACCGAATGGTCTAGCCTCCAATTGAACTCGTTGATTTGGCGATACCTGTTCTTGTTCAATTCTTTCAACATTTGATTTTAAAAGAGAAGATTCATCAAATGTTACATCTCTACTAATAACTATCTTCCACAATGTAGGATCCCACAACCTGTATCCTTTCACTGCACAGTCATACCTAACAAAGACATAACACTTCGACTTTGAATCTAATTTTGAACGCTGATTTTTCGAAATAAAAGAATAAGCATCACAGTCAAATATCCTCAAATGTGAATAATCACAAAACTGACCTGTCCAAACTTTTTCAGGAATTTTATAATTAATTGCTACTGAAGGTGATTTGTTAACTAAATAACAAGCAGTAGATACTGCTTCTGCCCACAACTCTTTTTGCAAGTTAGCATTGCTGATCATGTTTCTGCCTCTTTCCACAAGAGTCCGATTCATACGCTCAGCAACACCATTTTGCTGAGGAGTATAAACAACATTTTTATTTCTAATAATTCCCTCATCCTTACAGTATTATTCAAATTCAATTGAAGTGAACTCACCACCATTGTCAGTTCTTAAACATTTAATAGATTTGTCTGTTCTTTTCTCTACCATTGTTTTAAATTGTTTAAAGACATTGAATACATCAATTTTCTTTTTAGCATAGAGACCCAAACTTTATGGGAGAAATCATCAATAAACGTTAAAAAATATAGAGCACCTCCATATGACACAACAGGGGATGGTCCCCTAGATCAGAATGAATATAGTCTAAAATATCTTTACTATTATGATTTCCAATTTTAAATCTTTGTTTACACAGTTTTCCATACACACATTGTTTACAGAAATCTAACTTCAAGGATTTCAGATCGGGAAGAGATTTACGTTTCATCAGTATCTGAAGACCTTTATCACTCATATGACCTAATCGCTGATGCCATAGACGAGTACCTGCGTCTTCCTTTTCTGACGCAACCGTTGCTTCGCTGACCTGAGTACTTCCTTTTAACCTGTAAAGATTTCCAACTTTTTCTGCTTTGATAACCACTAGGGCTCCTTTAAAGACTTTCAAGACGCCATCCTGACCTGTAAACTTATAACCATCTGAATCCAACACTCCCAAAGAAATCAAATTTTTCTTCAAATCAGGTACATGTCTAACACTAGTTAATGTTCTAACTGTGTTATCATACATCTTAATGCTGATATTCCCCATCCCAACAGTCTGACATGACACATTATTACCCATAAACACAGAACTACCATTTACATTTTCATACAAAGTAAACCAATTTCTATGTGGGCACATGCGATGAGAAGTACTAGAGTCTAACAGCCATCTTTCTAAACCCTGAGAGACATTACATTCAGGTGAAGTTTCATCTATCATACATAATTCTTTAACAGATAAAACTTCGTCTATCACACCTGAATCGACCTGATTCGCTTCCTTCTTCAGGTTATCAGATTTTTTTCATTTCCAACAATCTTTCTTCAAGTGTCCAATTTTATTGCAGTGCCAACATTTTGCCTTACACTTCTTTCCCTTCAATTTAGATTTGGAAGACCCCCTTGTTTTTTCACCTCTTTCCTTTGACCGTCCTCTACCTATCATGGCCTCTGATGCAGCTGTTTCACCTAGAAAAGCATATAACTAATTGAAAATTGAATTCACACACACAAGAAACAACACAGGTTTACATGGTAAAACCCTGACAGAGTGTCAAAGAAACATTCATGGGCAAGGTATTGGAATCTCTATTAATTCAACAATGATTCTCCACGATTACATTTCTCGGGCATTCACTAATTTTATACAAGCCTTCTCCATTACATAACTGCTATTTCTGTATAAAACTAACTAGTAATAACTAATACAATGACTACTCATATTTACATAACTCGTTCTCAAACTTCCAACAAGCATGAGTTTCTTGAGTCTGTCGTTGTAGTCATACCATTGGCGTACTATTTTTTTTCAACTGGCTTCTTGTTTCACTGTCGGATTTGTTTTATCTTCGGGGGCTGATGCTCTACATCTCTGGATTCGTTAAAATATGTCTGCAATCATTATTTTGGGTTTTCCAGTTTTCGTAAGACATTCCTTCCCTGGGACTGTTAAAAAACATGTTTGCTTTTGTTTTTTTTGGTGGTGAATGATTTTTTATTCTTTAGTAATCATGTAGAATAATATAATGCAGGGGTCTCTGTTTAGTTGTATGGATTCTACTGTTTGAGATAGACATTGTGTGACATTGCATTGATAGAGAAGAGATTAATAGAACAACTCTGTTTGATGTTTGAGAAAAATGATCTGCGGTTGTGGCTGTTGTGTTTGTAATTTAATTGTTTAGATAGAATTCTCAGATTCTGCTGTTGGTGTTTTCATTTTCCGCTTTAAGGCCTTTGCGTAATCTTTGTCCTCCTGAACACTTGTTGCATCGCTGACTGAGTAGACAAGCTTCATTTGCGTGTCCGATTTTACATCTAGGCAATTGGGTTAAGTATACGCTCCACACGATTTAAATTTTTGCCACTGTAGTAAACGCACTTGATTTCATTTGCATTACTCACTAAGCATGTTTTCCCTCTGGAGAGTTTTGGCTTGTTTGGCTGGCTTCTGTGGCTTTGGCCCTTAACAGTCCATGTATCACTCCAGATTTTATGACCACTTTTTCCCTAACTATTTCTTTCCTAGCTATCAGAGTTTAGATTACTTTTGGTCCTCTAATGGAAGTGCCTTTGTGCTCCCACAATGTATTGATACTATTGTACTTAACAGTCCTATTGAACTTTTTGTAGTCACTTTTCTTTCCTACCTGTCAGAGTTTAGACCCGCTTTTGGTTCTTTTGCTTTTAGCCTACTGCACTTAACAGTCCCGTTGACCTTTATTTAATTAGAAAATTAATAAATTACCTTTATTTAATTAGAAAATTAATAAATTATTTTTTCTCATTCCAATGGAATACTTGTAAATGTGAAAATTCGGCTTCTACTTATTGTTAATTCAATTAAATAATTCACTTGCTATGTGCTACCACAAATATCGAATTAAATACACTACAACCTTAACAAATAAAATACTGCAGAATAAAAAAGCGGAAAGAAATAGATGCACACATACAAAATACACCGTTATTTTTGGACTAAGTCCTCCAAAAACCCAACTTGGGAAAAACGGTGTAGTAGTTGAGGGTTTTAATATTATGCAGTAGTGAAAACTGAGTACAATCTATGGATGCTTAAACTAGCAATCCAAATAGAGAAATAATTGACAATAATAACTAGTGAGAAAAAATTCTCACTCCACAGGTGATCCAACACTGAACTCAGCTTGAATTGAGCTACTTCTCACTCCCTCTGCGCAGTCAGTGTGTCAGCCTATGCAGTTACTGCATCCCACAAGCTCGCCACTGCATCTTCTCTCATTGTCTCGTCAGCCACTGTCTAGGAAATTGATACTCATTGCCTCTGGACCCTCTGCCCAGCTTCTGGATCAGAATTCCTCCTCCTCCCCAGCGAAATGGAAATCTCCCCCAGAGGACTCTGCATTGCCTTTTGCGCTACCTCTCTGCAATGTACTTGCCGGAACTGGAAAAACTTCCTCTGGCCACACTATCTCTGCCCCTCGCCGGAATTGGAAAAGCTTCCTCCGGCCACACTCTCTGCCCCTCTCTCACTGCTTCGATCTCATTGAATCACCTCCGACCACTGGACTTTGCGACTTTGGAGATCGATTTCCCAACAAAATCGAATGCTCAACTGATTTGGTGTCTTCTCCAAGCCCCATCAACTTTTTTTTATAATCCTTCATTGAGACTTCAATGACCAATATTAAATCTTAATCGATGGCTAAGATCAACTAGAAATCGATCAATGTACTTTTCTAGAACATTATCATCATGACTAAATTAATTTTGATTAATTAATCATATTTCCTAGGTTTAGACTTAGGAAATACAAAAAACTGAACAATAAATCTAATGAAATCCAGAAACTATGTGGAATTTCCAAAAACTATTCTGGTATTGGAGAATACATGTATTCTGAGCTCTCTACCAAATCTGGTAGCTAAAACACATTCGATACTAAAAACCTAACAATAAAGTCTATCTTACTCCCTTCCCCATAAAAACATGTGAATTTTCATTTTATTTTATCATCATATCTTGCTTTTAGATAATATGAGCTGTGTCTCTAATCCAGGCCACTGTAAAAGAATTAAACTTAAAATTAATATAACCTTGCCTTCTTTTGGTTGATTTCAGAGCACGAGAAGATAACGAATGCGAGCAGAATTTTGATCATCGGCGGGGGACCAACTGGGGTTGAGTTAGCTGCAGAAATCAAAGTAGATTTCCCTGATAAGAAGGTAATTATCATACATGCAGGTCACAGACTTATAAACTTTCTGGGAGAAAAGGCTTCACAGAAAGCTTTGGATTGGTTAGTTTCTAAAAAGATTGAGGTGCACTTGAATGAACGCATTAATTTGGAAAGCCTCTCGGAATCAAACAACACATATACCACATCAAGTGGAATGACTATCTCTGCAGATTGTCATTTCGTGTGTGTGGGAAACCGTGTTGCCTCCTCTTGGCTTCAAGAATCCGTTTTCAAAGACTCTGTTGATAAGGATGGGCGCCTGAAAGTTGATGATTGTCTGCGATTAAGAGGGAAAACCAACGTCTTTGCAGTCGGAGATATTGTGGATGTTAAGGTATGTTGCAAGTCGTTACTCTTTCTGCTGCAGATATATGCATTGATTCAAGTCACTGCATTAGTTTTTCAATTAATTTTTGTAATTCTAGACATTAAGTTAAGGCTTTTATCTGGTAGATGTTCACAGTTAATAATATGATGTTGAGAGTTTCTGAAATGCTATGTGAATTCATTGAAGTGTCCAATATTTTGGGGGAAACTAATTCACACAGCATTTCAGAAACTAGGCTGCTAGTTGTAACCCTTTCAACTGTAAATGTGTGTATTATTATTAGGGTCTATGTATTTCTTCTTCATTCTCTTCACTCAAATGGATGTTTGGGTAATCCAATTTGGATCTTGAGTTTGCTCTTTTGTATGACTAGAAATTGGGTTTTGGCAAAAACAGGAAATCAAGCAAGGCTTCCTTGCTGAGAGGCATGCAACGGTGGTGGCGGGCAATATTAAGAAGTTGATGCTGAATTCTAAGCACAAATTAACTACATACAAGGCTGGCTCAACAATGGCAATGGTATCTCTGGGGAGAAATGTTGCAGTTGCTCAGCTGCCATTTGGAACAACAATCGGTTGCATCCCAGGAAGGATAAAGTCCAGAGATTTGTTTGTCGGAAAAACTCGTAAAGGGTTGGGGTTGACGCCATAGATATAAACTTCTTGTGTCATATTTCATTAGCATCCTTGTATTGTTTCCATGTAGCAGCTGATTTATCCATCTATGTTGAGGTCTTGTGCGATTTTTCCTGTGTAATGTAAAATTGTAACCCTATGAAGTAGGTTTGAAAGTTCCATACTTCTTGTCCAATTCTTAGAATTCTTTTCAAATTTAGCCTTTTAAGTCCTCACATACTGAAAAGGTTGAATATATTTGATTGTATGTAACTTCTGTACAACTTTCCCTGTATTCTCTATGCATTTGAGTGCCATTATTAATTTATTATAATGCAGTTTCCCTGCAGCAATACATTTGTTGGAAGTCCTTGTTTGTTGGAGTCTAAGTTTAAGAAATATTATATGGTGAAGCAACTATGGTGGGATTGATTTTTAAGGTAAATGAACTCCGGGTGGGATTGATTCTTTAAGTTAAATGGATTCCAAATTAATTTTATTTGTAAGGATAGCATAATAAAATTCAATGTAAACTTAGTGTTTATTTTGAAATAAGATTTTAACAATTTTAATTTAATTATCAATGATTATTAAGTGGATGACAAAAATTTAATCTCTATAAAATATTCTAGAATATTCATAATAGTTTACACAAATCGAAAGGTGAGATTTATTTTTAAAGTAGTTAGGTTTATTTGCCCTTTTAATTAAATTGACTAATTAAGAAAATGTCACAAGTATAATTATGGTTTTTTGGACATGTGGAATTGATAAGCCATGGTATTGTAACAAAACATATTTACATATTAAAAATCTTCATATTAAAAGGGAGATAAATTTCTATTGTTAAAAATCTAGTTCCATTTATATATATGTTTAATATATTTTTTTATTTATTTTATTTTTATTAATAATAATAATAATTTAAAATAAAAATATAATTTAGTGAGTATATATATATATAATTTAACAATTTATTCATGTATTAATTTGATGTCTAACTTGGTTGTGGTTTTAAAAATAAATTATTATTATTATTATTTCGTCAAAAATAAATTTTCTGTTTTACAAACAAATAAATCTCATTCACCAATTTAATTTTAATCTCAAAATTTTAAAATATACTAACATTCAATTAATATTTTATCCCAATGCAATACATACATCCATGCAATACATCTAATTGATTAAATTAATTACACAGAAGTATAGGTTAAAACTTAAATATGATGCTTTTACTGGATTTAAAGAAGGTTTTGTTCTTTGATATTGAGATCTCTTCTTTGTACCATTTTTTTAATGATTTTAACTAGTGTGATGTTTTAGAACGGTCCGTAGACTCTAGATTCCTCAATTTCAATATCTTTCTTGAAGTTCCAAAGTTTGTATGATACCCGAATCTAAGCTGGTGAGGTTCATCCATTTGACTGTTATACAACATATGATTCAGGGTTCTTCGCATAATTGAACTTTTGATATTCATTTGGGCTGTCATACTCCGCTCAAACTTTACTATCAGATCTAGCCTCTGTAATCATCAAAGCTGAATGTGTTTCACAAAATCTAAGTTTTAAACAATATATGGGTTATGTATTCTCGTCCCAATGCTACATGCGCATATGGCTGATTCACTGCATGTTGTCAGTTTCATAGGGATAGAAAAAACTTGAGAAAAACTTGAAGCATTGGCTTGAAACTTTTTCAAAGGGAGAGTAGTTTTTTATTTAATACTGCTTAGACTTCCTTATAAATGCCCAGAAAAGTAGTGTGTTTCTTATTCTTGAACACTTTGTAGAGTAATTGGGTTTCAAGATTAATTTTGTATTTCAAAATTGTAAAATGGATTTTATTTATGGTTTAAAATTCTGTTAATTTGAAGTTAACAAGATTATTTATATATATATATATATATATATATTATAAAATGTATTGAGTTTTAGAAAGGGAAATATTTTTTGTTTGTTAGAGCTTTATTTTAATATTTTATTTAGATATTTTATTAGGGCTGTCATATACACTAGTATAGATTTATTTTAAGTACGGATCTAACATGAGCTGAGAGGGATCAAATTTGTTCATGTGCAATTTTTTTTAGAGTACAAAATACAATGTGTTATTTTTTATTGTTTAATTTGTATTTTTGAATGCCAAATAAAATATATATATGACCAAATAAAAATTTTAACCTTTTTCTTTTTTGTTATATAGATATATATGAAATTGATATCAACATAAATTAGTTAATATAGATCTTCAAATAGTTTATTTAAATCTCCCGCCTAAATATTTTGAAAAAGTAGAGGATTTAAACATCTAATTCACACATTTTTTTACTTCTAATTACTTTACAACATATATATATTTATAATTATAGACAACATTGTTTTTCAAATATTTTTAAAAAGTATAAGATTTAAACATCTAATTCATACATTTTTTTTAACTTCTAATTACTTTACAACATATTCATTTTTTTAAATTATAAATGACATTATTTTTCTATTTAAAACATAATTTTTAATTTGTATTTGTATTTTAAAGGGGCATAAACGAACAAACTTACACATCCCCTCATATTGGGCTCTAGAACCAACATATATCCATCTTAAGCATGGATTTGAGAGGGGTCAAATTTTTTTAAGTGCAAACTTTTTTAGAGTGCAAAATACAATGTGTTATAAATAAATCTCTTGTTGAAATAATGTTGAAAAGTATAAGATTTAAACATCTAATTCACACATTTTTTTTACTTCTAATTATTGTAGAGCATATTTTTTTTGCATTATAGCTTGACATTATTTTTCTATTTAGCACATAATTTTTAATTTTAAAGCGCGCACCAATGGATGGACAAACTTACACATCCCCACATACTGGGGTTATAGAATGTTATTGAATTGAGGCTTCTGTGATCCATAATATTTGTAAGAAGAGTTTCAGCATAAATCACATGTAGACAACCTTTGTCGACGCATTTCGAACCAACTAGTGTGGTTCATTGTTAGGACAAGTTGAAGAGTCAGATCATAGCTACGAGTTAAATAGGGAGAGCAACTCTTCCAAATGGCTAGGTGTGACCATTAACGACTATAAAAACACGGCTAGGTGTGACCATTAACGGCTATAAAAATGACTAAATTATATAATAATATTTAATGATCGTAATGGGTCTATTCCTAATAAATAACTCAATAATTTATATAATATATTATATAATAGAATCATGTAATATTTCATTTTTATTTTTAAAAATTCAATAATTTATATATTATAACATTTTATACTTTTTCATTAATAAATTTTATTAGTAATTAATTTAATTATTTAAGTTCAAAGTCAATCAAGGTTACAAGTGAGAGAGGGTTCCAAATTATATATATATATATTATATATATATACTATATATATAATATATTGAAGAGCCTCCATCATAATTGGCTGAATAATACACTATATATATCAATTTATAATAAGCATCACACACCTTATTATATATTTTTTAATTGCTATTTTTTATATTATATAAAATTTAACTAACTAAATTATAAATTTATTTTAAATTATCTGTTTTATTTTAAATTATAAAAAGAATAAACATGGCTCTAAAGTTATTTATGCTTGGCTAAGAGCTTAACAGTCCAAGGCCTAGAGGCATTTCTTAGGACTGAAAGTATGTGCCCTTATAGGACCACCAATGGGTAATTCCTGGTGGCATGGTTTTCCTTGAATAACATTGACGAGTCAGCCTGCATTCACCCATAACACACCCAATGATGGTTGTCCTCATTGTTGGTTTGACAATTGTGACTTATGAAAGTTTTTCCCACTATATATATATGGAACAAAAACATGGAACAAGATTCTTAACCATGGAGATTTTTAATTTGTAAATAAGCTTTGTTACAATAATATGGGCCAATACTATGGTTTATCAAAATGCATGCTTAGAAAACCGTAATCCATTTCATATGACACTTGTTCATATGCCATTTTTTTTATTAATCAATTTAATTAAAAAAAGAAAAGAAAAAAATGCTTAACCACTTTGAAGATAAATCTCAACTTTTTATTTGTGTATACTATTATGAATATTCTAGAATATTGTGTGAAAGTTAAATCTCCACCATCCATGTAATAATTATTGATAATAAAATTACAATTCTGAAAACCTATTCCAAAATAGACATGGGTATTGGTGTAATTAATGTATGAAACCATCTTTATTGAATAGGACCCATTAAATAGGTAAATAATATTTACCTATTTTGAGGATCATTTTTGTTAATAAGACTCAAGTTAGTTAATAGGCTCTTATTATAAGTAGGCCCATAAATAGCTAAGAGTTTCTATGGATAACTCCATATTGAATAGAAGGTTATGTAAGGTTTTGTAAAGAAATGCAATTATATTTGTGGTATTGTTTTCAAATGTTGCTCCTTTGAAGAGGCAAATGAACATAGTTTTATGTTTTTTATTCTTAACTAGATTTTTCTCAATATTCATCCCTCTTTTCTCGTGCATGACGGGTGTGCACTTCATTTTATGTGACTTTTTTAAAGTTCTAGATTTAATTACATTACACATGGTATTAGAGCTCTTTTTTAGGTACAAAGTGAGCGAAGTTTATGTTTTTGTCAATTTTGATGAAAAAAGGAGATGACAACATTCAAGTTGACTTTTGAAATTTCTTGTGCATAATTTGAAGAATCCAAATAGAGATATGATTTTTTCTTGAAAAAGTACCCAATTTTGAAAAATAAAATTTGTCTCTCCGCTTGGGTAGCTCAATTGGCGATGGTCGTGGAAATGAAGTCTCACCAAACCGGAAGTCTTGGGTTCAAATCTTGTGTTATCCCCCGATCGGGGTGAAACATGATGAAGATGTAGTTCTACCAATCTTACAAAAAAAATTTGTCTGAAATAGAATTAGGGAAGTGGAGATATTATTGATTTAAAATCAACAGTTTTTTTTTTATGAAGATTATGGATTTCATAGATTATATATCTTTTAATAGAGTGTACAAATTTCAGTGAAACCATTGTCAATAGATGTAGAGAAGCTCTGACATTTCATAATTGGGGTTATAATAACCAATTTTAAAAATGCAACCAAAGTTGTGATCACTTCACATTTTTGGCCACAAACTCTGTATTGTACAAGTTATTATTTGGTGATTTTAAGAGATTTTTCTTGGGTTAGAAAGTTCATTTTTTATTTATTTTTAGATTCATGTTTCAATCTCTTTAAAGAACATAGTGATATGTCATTCAACAAGGAAAAGTGTAGTATGAGAAGAACACATGCAGGAAATACAAGTGAAATCACAATGTTGGAAGTCCTCATAACCTTTGTTAGTACTTTTCCAAGTAGCACTACATCAAACAATGTACGTTGATGAGCCTCATCATTGGGTAATTATATGGGCCTTAATTCACCTCCTAGCCTAGTCAAACCAACTATTCTCACAACTTATTGCATACTTTTGATTATATTTTGTTTATGAGATGAGTTAGAGTTGGATATTTTGCTTTGTGGTCTAATGTGCATTTAATGTAGTATTAAAGGATAGAAGCAAGGAATTTTGTCAAAGATCTTGGTAAAAACTCGAATGGTACAAGGAAGAGAAATTATAGAAGGTAAATCCTCCTCATTTACTACCCCTCCATTCGAATATTCCTCCATCAGCTTGGAGTGCAAACAACCAAATCATGAGGACTAGAAGGCAACCGAGCAAGTGAAAGACAAAGCACCAGTTTATCTCGAAGTTTGGGAGCTGAGCCTCCCTAATTTTAAGGAAGTCGTTGGAGACTTCAGATGTATAAGTAAAGAGGCCTAGGACCTCAGGAGGATTCAAATCTTTGATTGTAAAACTCTACTCTATTTTTGAGCTGCAAGACTTGTGACAATTTTTGATGTAATCCATTGTTTTGATAATAAGAATGAGTTTTGTTTTGAGCCAACATTAAGTTAGCTCAGAGGGCTGAAGCTCTTAGTTTAGGGCCCAACCCTAGCAACTAAGGCTCCTCTTTATTGTACATGTATGTTAGCATAGACTCATAGTTTGATTGTTAATTTGCTTAAGTAGCTGCATTTCCATTACCACAGTGTAGATTAGATTGGTTGTATGTTAGTTTGCTTCCATTGTGCCTTCTTTTAGTTAGCAAGTTAGCAAGGAGAAAAAGGATCACCACAAGGTTGTCAGCAGGTGCCTCGACCTCACATCCTCCCTCTGGGACCATGACTTGAAGAAGAGACCCTTCAGTAGCCCCAAAAACATAGATTTCTAATTCTTGCATGAGCGTTGGAGTTTGTTGCCTTGATTCAACATTTGGTTCATTTCATTGTCATCTATTTCCATTACTCTATTTTTGCAATAAGATCTCACTCATGTTCTCATTTCCTTCAGCACTTTCTTCATGCATAATATGGGCAATTAATTCATGCTTTTCTAATTTATGAAGATGTATCTTGTTGCATAGTTCTTGAAAGACACACATTTTTTAAGCAGTGCAGGTACTTCAGGAGGAGTTCTAGACTTCATCACCAGTGTCCATCTTCCACCTCATCAACCTTAACTGTCTCCTTTTCTACCATCACCCTCACTAGTCCGTTTGTCCTTTTTTATTGAAATTCCCCTAGACACATTGAGTGAATCTAGCCATCCCTTCTTTTGGATATTGACTCCTGAGTGTTCCAAGACCTTCTAACACCCTATCCCACTCATCACACACCTTTTTCTAGCTTCCCAACACCTCCAACACCTCACAATTAGCTCTCGGCTGTATTATGTAGGTTTCCTGTAATTCCTACAGGATCATCCTGTAGGTTTCTAATACATCCTATAGGTTTTCCTAAAACAGTCTGTTTTGTGGCTAAATTGATGGAAAACCTCTAGGAAATCACCAAAAGCCTCCCAAGGGTCTCCCACACCATCCAACCATCTTTTAACCCTTCCATCCAACCTCCAACATCCTTAATTCACCTGCCATATCACCAAATGAAATTAGTTTGCATACTTGATTTTGCATGAAAAGACAAAAAGGCAAAAACATATTTATTTCAGTCCCTTTACTTACACATTAGTGATGTTTGATGCTTCTTACTTCCATGCTTAGATAGAAGTATTTGGTTCATGACAATTTAGCATCATTGCAAAGCATAGTTTCTTGGCAGTTAATTAGGAAATGGTGTGATTTAGCATTGAATTTTCATCTCCTTACTTGCACTTTATTTCTTGCAATAGGTTAAGATTCCATTTTGAACATTTCATTCTCTACAATTAGTTTAGGATTTGACTTCAGTACATGCACTCCAGTACATCATGACAACGAAGAAATGACACATTGTATGCTGCACATATAGTGCCGACACCACTTAAGTTTGTACGAACCCCGGGTTGATAATTAAAGTTGGTAGCTTTGGGAGTTGCAACATTCTTATTGCAATATCGAGGCTCATCACTTTTTGGCGCCGTTGTCGGGGAGGTGTCTGAGTAGAATGTAATTACAGTTTTCTTTTATTTTACTTCTTGTCTTCAATTTTTTGCCATTAGTTTATTTCTACAAAAGTAATCTAGTAGCTTCCTTTCTTCCATCTTTCATTATCTGCTTTCCTTTCCATTCTGCAACTAGAATTTCAATTCAGTAAGTAGTTCCTTCATTCTGTCAATGTTTTTTCATTCAATCAACAATTTCATTTTTGCAAAGTACTTTCCAGCTTTAAAAAATCTTACAAAAACCAACCCAAAAACATTTCCTTTCATGCCTCGTAGGAAGAGGGACAATTTAGGGAAATTCTTGCCAAATACCCCCATTGCATCCAACAACCAACCTTCTCTCTTCTTCGGTGGCTGTGAACTGGAGGAACCTTTAGGTGAGCAACCTGACATATTTGAAGAAGCTATAGGGGAAGAAGAAGAAGAAGAACCCATTCCTACTAAACCAATGGCTAAAAAGCGAATTGACAGAGGGAATAGAAGAGAGTTGAGGGTGCCTTCCCCATCAGGGAAACCAATGGAGATACTAAGATGAAAAATATAAGCCCCTCTGCCCTACCTCATTTCCATTGCCTGACCACAGAGTACCCCGACACTTTCCTACTTGAGTTTGTTGTTATATGCCGAACCTATGACTATACAGATGATGAGAAAAAAATAAAATTGTTTCCATCTACCCTCAAGGATGTAGCATTGCGCTGGTTCATGGGTTTACCTGGAGATATCATCACAACTTGGGCTCAAATGCAGCAAGCTTTTAACAACAAATATTGGGACTACTGTAGGTCAAAGGATACTAAAGAAGAAATTTTCAGGATGACCATGGGCTAGGATGAATCCTTAGAAGACTACAAAGAAAGATTCTAGCTCAGTTACAAAAGGTTAGGTGCACACTTGACCCCGACTCACTAAAGCTAGTCCTGCTCAGAGGAGTAAGGGAAGCTCTTCTGGATACCTTACATTTGTTAGCAGGAGAAGATATCTACCAATTACCCTATGAAGATATCAAGTCTTTCTTTAGAAACCATTCTAGGGAAGCGAGGAAAAGGGGTAGGGGTAGTCAACCTATGGCCAGTACATCATCTTCCAACTCATCCATCAAAGGTGAAATTGGAAATATGCTGGAAGATTTCAAAAGTGAGATGTTGCAAACCCTTACCTTTCAATTAGACACCATGAACATTAAATGGAAGCAAGAGGAAGCAGAGAGAGTTGGTGGGCTCTAGTATTGCAAAAATAATGCTACAACTCCTGGGACTCCCTTCTTTACTTTTATCAACCCGATAGTTCATAACAAACTTGGAAGCGACAGTGCTGTATGCACAAGTACTAGCTCTTGCTGCCACTGTCACTTGGTCAGCTGGCACAAGTCCACTAGGAGCTTAAGCCAACTTCTATGAGCTCTTAGAAGAAGCTTTTTAACTGATGGATGAAAGCTAACTCAAAGGAGGCTAATCTACTTGCAGAAAGAAACTGAAAAGTTGAAAGGAAATTCAAACCCTAACAAACCCTACTTTTACCAACTAGCCCTACTGATGCAAGAAAGAGGATGAAAGCTACTGAAAGAGATGCCATTGACTTCTAGGAGGGTAAAATGCATGTGTCTAAGCTAATTCTACAGTAACATCTGAAAAAAAAGAAAAAAAAAAAAAGAAAAAAAGAAAAAAAAAACATCTTTTTGTATTTTTGAGTAAGTTGTCAGAATTATCATGCATGTGCTTCAACTGTTTTTTACTATGCAGAGGTGAGGTGAGGAATGGGACTGGCGAGGCACTTGCAAGAGGTTGGGAAGGTGAGAAGAGGGCCTAAGGGGTCACTAGCACCCTTCCAGAGAGTTTCACAGTGTTCGGATATCAAGAAACCACTTTCGTGAGCTTCTACAAGAACTCTGCAGGGGTTCTACAGCATGTTCTGTAATTTTTATAGGATGTTCTACAGGATGTTCCGAAAGGGAATTTTGGAGGGTTGATGGAGGAATAAAAGTGAAGAAGTGGGTATAGAGGTGAGATAAGGGTGTGAGGAGGTCTAGGACTTGGTGGAGGGAGCTGAGGAGTGGTGAGGATGGTTGGAATTGTTCAAGGATGGGTAGAGCAATGTTGCACAAAAATATGAAAGTTAGAGCGAAGCGAGAGAATGTGGCAAATGTAACGCAAGAATCCGAGTTAGAGGATGGAGCAGGTGGGATTGATGGAGTACAGGTAGATAGAGAGGTATTACAGGTGCTCTGTAAGTTATTTCTCAAAATGAACAAACAAAGACTCGGAAAATCAAGGACCTAGCTACTTTAACCTAACCTGACCTAAATAACAGCAAAGAAAATGAACAGAAGTTTATTTGCAACGAAATCATGTGAAATAGCTATGTAAACTAAGCAATCATGAACCTGAGCATGTAACCACAACTGGTATCAACTTCTGCAAATGAGAATCTAACACTAATAATTGCATGATGAAGCAAAGACAGTGTTTTTGGTGGCAGCAAGGACACCTTGGTCCCAGCTCATGGTCCCACTGAGGGAGAGGTGAGATCAGAGGTGCTTGATAGCCTTTTTCTGAATATCTTCTCTGTTATTAACCTATCAAATCAATCTGAACATGAAAAGACTTTTTAATCATCAACAATGATCTAGGTAACCAAGTAAGATTTTAATCTACTTAACAGA
>APFE030421692.1:0-10342 GCA_000404065.3 Pinus taeda
GTTCATATTCGTCTTTGAAGGACGTAAGAAGTCCTAGAAACAACATAGATTAAAAGGAGCAATGTCATCACCAATTGGTGTGTTGGTTTTCACATGCCAAGTGTGCAAAAATCAAGTTGATGTTGTGATGTTGAGATGTTGTAAGTACATCAAAATACAATCATGATTAGTTAGAAAGGTAGAAATACAACGGAAATAAAAAGTAACAATGGAGGTAAACATAACTAAATAGATCAAATGAAGAGAATATATGTAAACAAGGAAAGACATGGCTCATTAAATGGAAAGCAGTAGTAATTTATTGGTGAAAGGATGAGACAAATCTAGTATATGAAAGAGACACAATGAAGGATGCAAGGCACAACAGACCTTCAACAATCCCTCAATGGAAGGTCCCATTTTCACCCTTTGCATGATCTCTCCTCCTTCATGAAATTGTGAACACACTCTATTGTATGTTGCTCGCTAGATGCAAGTGATGATTTGTGTGGACTGAAATAGGGAATCCATAGTGATTTATGTAGCATAACTTTAACCTCACTAACCACCTGTTGAATTAGTACCCTGAGGCACACCTTTATAGGTGTTTCTAGAAGCTAACCCCAATGAGTACTAGTGGTTGATATTGAACCTTTCAAGATGCCATTAATTCCTGTGGGATTTGGATTTCTCAATCCACAACTTGTATGTGCCTCTATGAAGGATATGTGAGATCTCAAATTCTACCCATTATAGAAATGTTAGTTTTGAGGGACCACATAGCTATCAAAGGAATGGCAATGTGAATCCATATAAAATCAAAATAGTTCTTTTGCATGGATAAATCAAAACCCACTTTGTAAAGTTTTTACTACTCATTTTTGGGTGATGACCAATAACCTTTGGAGAAATATTTGGTGTAATTATTTGTTGAAGTTTTTGGTGGTCACGAGTGATGCTTATGAGAGATTTTTAGGTGGTAAAACTTACCTTTGTTGTACCATCTCACCATATCAAATATCCATGGGAAGGATAAAGTTCCCATAGAATAAACCATTTGATATAATATGTATTCCATTCACACCTAGTAAGGCGATATGAAGCATGTATATAGTCCTCTGAGTTGTGTCCTTCATCCCCAATGGGTGATTCTAAATTCTTGTCCTCTTATTATTAGCCCCTCCCCAGGGACTGTAGCAATAAATTTGCCTATTAATAATTATTAGTTTAGCATTGACGAATGCGAGTTATATTGTTTAAATTTAAAAAATAAATATATGCTTTTCAGTGTTATTAAAAAAACTATTTTTCATACATTTGGTTTGACCATAACTTGAGGGTCTTACAATGTCATGTGATAACTTACTAATTTATGCCATTATTTATGGATAAAATCACAATATTCATGCCATGATTTTTAGATATTTGTGTGGTAATTTTTTATTGTTAATCCTTGCAATAAAACAACCCAAAACTAAAATCCTTGAAAATAGCTCATGCTTAGGTAAATAACATATTTACCACCAATTGTGCCCATCATAATTTAAGCAATTTTTTGCATTAAAAATGGATAGGAACTAATGCAGCCATATAATTTAAATGCATGTTAAATGATGATAGGGATGAATACATGATAAAAATAAAAAAACTTACCCAATTATACCTCTCCAATCGCCCAGATTAAAAAAAATCATAAAAATTAATTAAATTATAACTTTATTTTAAATTATTTTTTTTCCAAATGAAAAATCGTAATCTTCATTAATATTTGAAAATTACATATTGTAGATGCTTGAAGAATCATATTATGTAAATTGTGGGGAACCACCTTCCCCATTCTTGTACAAAAAGCCCCGTAGGGTATACTAGTACACTGTTCTATGAATAAAGTACTAGAAGTAGCTCAAAAAGTCATGAAATCAGGCTATGTCAGGACCCTTTATTCATTGGTTGATGTATAGACGATGGTAGCTGATCTAGGTGGCTCTTGACACAAGCAGAAGTCTTAGAGGACTTAGAAAGGGGCAAAATTCAAAGTGGTCATATTGCTCCCAAACTAGCACCAGATTGAAGTGCTCATCGCCCTGATTCCAATGGTGTGAACAACACTCAAATCCGAGCTTTTATGAGTGAGAAAGAGCCAATCAATTTATTTGTCAAAGTTGGGTTGTCGGCGAGGTTTAAGTGTCCTACAAATTGACTGAGTCCCAGACATGGAATCTGGCTTCCTAAAATGGGAAAAATTGTGGCCTCGTTAAATTGCCCAATATCCCTTATTTTCGAAATATTTGAAAACGACCTCTATAGTTTTAAAAACAAAACAAAAAAAAAAATATTAATTTGGGTGGTAGGCCATGACCCCCGCCACCCCCTTTGGACCCCAAAACCATATCTTATTATTTTAAATTAAATTTGGGTCGACGGGCGATGACCCTTGCCGACCCTCCAACCACCCACCATATATGTTTTACATTGTAATGGGGTGGGTGGGCCACCTCTGGTGGACCTGGCCCACACCCCCACTTGCACATATGACATGAAATGTGGAGCTGGTGGGGATAGAACCCGCTCGGCCCAAGTGCGTTGGCCCCATATGGAAATTCACCAACCAAACCTCAAACAAAACGTGTCATTTAATGTAACTGGTCCACCATTATTTGAGGCAAGGGTATGCAAGAGTTAATTGTATATAGATGTGAGTCATATCGTTCCCAAAAACTTTATATGGCTATGGGAAGAAATTATGCATAACAAACAAAAAACTTGTTTGGAATATAACAAGGATGTCTTGGATGTATCTTTTTATATTCCTGATTTTTCTAAGCCTGTACAATTTATCAGTGTTGGATCTCAGGATGGTGTTGTTCTAGAAAAAATTGATCGATGCCAACATTGTGACTGAGTTGGACATGTGAAAGATTGATGTTTTGATCTTCACTCGTGTGAGCATTGTGGAAAGTGCAATGACCATTTAAATGAATGTTCTAGGAAGAAGATTGCTACAAGAGAGAAACTAAAATTTTGGATGGATTGCTTCTTGGGATTGGTCTAAAGCAGTCAAGAAGATTTATAGGTCTACTGCGGGATATGTTCAATAGTATTGGCCAACCTTGTAGTGATGAAGAATAATTCGTCTTCTCACATTGTATCCGATAAAGGGGGAATTGATAGAGTTGTGATGGTCTACTACAAGTTTGAAGATTTGTCAAGCAAGCCCGAGACAAAGATCCACAAGTGAGCCCAAGCCACAACTTGTACCAGTTAGATCCAGAGTTGTAGGAAGAGAGACTTTAGCCTTTTTTAAATGAGTTTTTTGTGAATGAACGCTTTCATATTTAGAATTGCTCGAGGAACTCCATTGATAGTTCTAGAGTTTGTAGTCACCTTAAAGCCACATTTTTAGTTGTTCTGAGAACTCCTATGAAGGTTCTAGAATTGGTGTTGGTTTAGACCTTGAGTTCTCCCACATTTTGGTATTGTTTGTGGTTTTCTCTTAAAACCCACCATCCTTGGATTTTGGTCATCCTTTGAAAACTATTTCTAAGAGACATTAATCTATTGGATGAGATACATTTATGCATTTTTATCTCTCATTCTTGGACTTTGATACATCCCTTCAGATTAAGGGGGGAATGTTAGATAGCTAATCCTCGAGATAAAGGTTGGATTAGGTTTGTGTTTTGGTGAGTGGTTATTAGAGTCCAAGAAGACCTTGAAACTGAATGAACGGTTTCTTTATGTATATATATGTATACATTATACATCATTATTTGAGATCAATTCTTAATATACATTTGAGTTTGGTTTCCAATTTTTTGTCTTACAATTTTCTTATAGGAATATGCATATCAATCCATTCTAGCACAATGATTGCTAAGGTTCGTATGAATAACGATTATACCCTGGAATTAAGGATAGTGAAAGCTAGCATTATTAACTCCACACATGTTTTTGTGCAACTTCAATTGTCATTGAGGGCACTGCAGTGTTCTAGCCATGCCTAGGATCATATAGCCCATAGGATGGAAGTTAAGTGAGATGACCATGCTTAGGACCATATAGCCCATAGGATGAAAGTTAAGTGTGAATTATTTTGGGAATATAGTCTGTTAGAAACTTTTTGTGTTGTGATTAACACATAACCATTTAATATTTTCAATCTTCCTACATTCTCTAATTCCCCTAACTCTTCAAAATTCCTATTAATTATAGCTCAAGCTCGAATTTGGCATACGCATCAAATGATTCTAAGTTAATTTGGACAAACTATTTTATATGCAATTTTTGTCAGGGCATAATTTCTAACTCGATTGGTTTCTATCTTCAGTGGTAGGGACCAAGTTGTCTAGCATCACTTGTTAAAATGATTTATGTGTTATCTTTAAGTTATTAGAATGAATATATTTTATTAGATTAGTTTATGATGTGATAAATGTCAAATATTTTAATTATATGTGTCATCGTATTTAACATAAGTATTGGTTAGGTATATTAAGATAATATAAAAAAAATCTTCTTTATGGGAAGAATTTGCATTTTGTATGTTAAACTTAAGAGTCATCGTGTAGAGAGATGAGATTAAGGTAAAGTAGTAGTTAGGATTTCACATGAAACTTAGATGATCATTCAACAAAATAGATCAAGTTCATGATTTGGATCCTCCCACTATATCAATATCCCACATTATTGTAGCCTTTCTTTTTGTGTGTAATGCTCGTCTTTATATTACTGGATCCAAAAGATACATATGGTTTTCTTTTGTACTATTGGTTGCCAAGCTAGGAAACCAACCTAGTAATACAAAGTGAGTTTCTTGAGATTACTAATTTTCAAGAATCTTGACTAATGTATCAAACAAAAAAGGAGAACCTTTACATGATTTACTGTGAATTTCAATACAAAAAGGATGGCTCTTCTCGTGAGAGTCATATGAATTAGGACAAAAAAAATTATCCATTCCATAACTAGTATGAAACATTTTAGAGACTAACAGTATTAAAAAAGTAAACAGGTATTGACCAACAATCACTCGTCCAAGGTTGTTGTTGACCCAGGTCATTGACCATCCACCTTCTATCGTTGTCGAGTTGGACCCTTGAGGCACTGCCATGGACCATCGCGTGGATCTTTAAGACCCAAGTGATATCCATGTCCTTTGAGGCCAATGTGTCTAAAGAGAGAGATTCTCTCAGTGCTTCCAACTGATACCTTGAGATGGCTTTCAATTAATTTCCTTGTAGTCACGACCAGACACCACTAAGCAACCATTGGGACTTCATTGCAATTATTTTTAGTGCAAGTAGTTCTTCCAGATTATGTGTAAAGAGGGTGTTTCGTGTGGTTCTAACCAACACCATCATGGTCCCATGAGCAAACCAGAAATGGTAAATTGAAATCGATTGTGTCGTGGTGCATACCATGTGTGTTTATGAGCCAGAGAGTGGAATTCGAAAGCCACAAATTTACATGATATTTCCGAGTTATTGAGCTCATCCCAATTTCTCCCATGGAGCTCTATCACCCTGCTCCCATTTCACCGTCTCTTATCAAATTTCTCCATAGACTTAAAAGTAGGGAAATTGATGAACCAAATCAAGGCATGGTTCTCTGGAACTACATCTCGCATAGGATAAGGAAACGTATAAGGTTTTTGGAGCATTGGAAAAATATTGTGAGCTTAGGAGGCCATTGCAGGTGCCAAAATCATCCTGCAAAAACTGGAGGTTGGGGAGGGATGAGAGTCCACCCAATTGCAATACCAAAGTTCCACCTCCAAGACAACCATAAAATACTCAGGAACGGGCCAATGACCGAGTGTGATGAAAGGAGCAACATCAGAGGAATATTTGATATGCATTAAACTTACACCCAACATTTGCTTAGATCACTTGCTTCCAACTGAGGTGGAGTTGGATAGGAATAAACTTGAGGGAGGGCGTCAGCATGCCATGGCACCACCCTCGTCCTGCATCACGAAACAACTGCTAACTATCATGATCAACCATTATGATCCCACATGGCGAATGGACAATAATGTATGATCGCTGATATTTCAGCATTGTGGGTATCATTTCAACGTTCTTCCAAGAATGTTAGAGGGATATCATTGTGTCCATACGGCTGCTGATCACTTCTGGCCATGAATGCATGCTGACATATGTCAACGATGGGCACCCGTCATGGGGGAATAGCCTTTCAAAATTAATACCTTGGATGTATGCCACTAGATGCAAATTTTATTGCCTCATATACCCATTTTAGAATGAGAACTGTTTAAAATAGGTAAACAAAACCATTAAAAGGAACTTGTTGGAGGGTTTGTGATACTAGGACGAGTATTTCCATTGATTGATAATGAGTCCATTCTTTTTACAAAGGATGAGAGCCTTAGTGGTGATAGCGGGGTGGTTATTACAATGAATTAAGATTGTGTATAATGTTTTTAAAATGAATGAGAGCTTACATATTGGTTTGCACAGGGTCAAGTTTCTTCAACAAAAGGGGATAGTATCATTCATTATTTATCTCATAAAGGTGAGAGTGGGACAAGTCTTGTCAAAGGTTGAGACATAATCTATTTTCCATAGATTGTTATCATTTATGAATTTTTAGTTGCAAGGAGGTTGGTAATAGATACTCTTCTTGTTCAGTGAGGGTTTTTTCTACCAAGGTTTGTGAAGGTGCTCATGGATAGAAGGAGGCCATGGTTTCTCAACACTTTTTTGGTGTTGGTGGTGGTAATACAATTTGGTATTCAAGATCCATGCAAAGGGATTCATGAAACATTTATATTCAAAGTGTTTGATGCAATGCCTATATGAAAAATATAGGCCAATTTAGCTTGCTCTCAAGGATACTAACAAGGCACTAGTGTCTAATGCCACAATAATACTTAGCCAATAACAAACACTTTCTAGGAAAATCCTTTATCTATGGGTAACTGCTATTGATTTTATGGTGGATATCAAGCCCAAATTGGAGCTACCACAAAGAATTCATGTGGCTCAACGTTTTCTCTATGAAGGAAAACAACTTGAGGATCAAAATCCATTCTATATCTATTACATAGTAAATATTCAACTCTCTTTTTGGTGCTATGGTTGTGTGTAGGAATGCCTATTTTTAGGGGTTCTCCAACCTCCAAACCTATGTCTTCTAAAGATGTGGTTAGGAAAAAAATAGTCCACTTTAACTCATTAATCCCCTCTTTTGTTGGTGCACATATAGTGGACAAAGATGAAGAGGAGAAAAGTGGAGATCTGAGCATGAAAGATCCCCCATCTACATTCAATGTTTAAAATTGATGTGGTTTTTGCATATTTAATGGGTATTCACCTACTTCATTGGCTTTGTACCAATGGACCCACTCAACTTGGACAAACAATTGGGAGGTCCTCCATTATTCCAAAGGTTTTTGTATTGGTTAGTTCTATAATCATGATAATCATAAGAAAGTGTTTGAGGAGGGTCCATGTTTTTTGGTAGGAGTAAAACTTTTAATAAACCCTTGATTTACATAATTTAATTCTAACTCTATGTCAATTATTAGAATGTCAAATTGATTTTTCCTCCCCATTTGGCCATTACATTTCTAGTATTTATGAATTTTATATTTAACAGTGGGAATACTTTGGATACCTACATAAAATCATGTCTTGAGAGAGCTATGGTGAGATTGAGAGCGGTGTTGAGATTGTGCACATAAAGCTAGTGTTTATGTTGAGACAAACCTTACTAAATGTCTTTATAAAATTATTCTCGAATTAAAAAACAATAATAATAAATAAATAAAGTCAAGTATTCAATTAGGAGAACATAATAATTTGGTGTTAGATCTATTTATGCACATGATATCTAAAAGATACTTGTCACCATGTATAAGATCATCCTTCAAGAAAAAAGAGACCAATTCAACATAAAAAATTTGAAATTTTCTAGAATAATTGGTGTTGGATAATGACTATGATTAGGATGAGGCCATTTAGTAACAAGAAGCACTAAGTGGGGATCCAAAAAAATGATACAAAATGAAAATAAACAAATTTGAAATATTTTGGAATAATTGGTGTTGGATTATGGTATGATTAAAATGAGGCAAATTAGCAACAATAAGCACTAATTGGGAATCTCAATCCTTCCTAACGAGGTAAAGTAGAAGATTTGAATCTTGAACTTCATTCATTGAGCGAGGTAGTTGTACTTAAAGCCCCTCTAAGTGGAATAAAGAGACTTCATGAAACATGTATATATCTTATTCCAATAAGGAATTGATTCATTACATTGAATCCTTCATAAAATGTGATTTTTCATTTACAATGGAGAAGCTATTATAATCTTTTTTTTGTTTGAAAAAAGAAGCCATTATAATCTCTTTTTTGTTTGAAAAATAAAATTAATAAATTGAGAACAAGAGTGACTTAACTAAAAATATGTATAATATTATTTTCCCAAACTTTTTCATTTACTAAATAAAAAATGCCATAAACATGTCAATAATTATATCATTAAAATATTTTACAATAAGAAAAAATAAAAAGTCATTATTATTATATCTTCTCCTCACATAATAATTGAGTAACTGCAATAACAATATTAAGTTACCTAACATTGCTTTATAATATTGTATTGTAAAATTTTATAATACTTTTCTCATAAATTTATCTATATAGTTATTAAATAAAATAAATATATTTATTATGAAAAAAATATTTTGTATTATAAAAACAATTTTATCTAACATTTTAAAATGATATTGATAAGAGGAATTTGTCTTCACAATATAAAATAATGATTCTAATTAACTGAATGACTAATAACTAATTATTAACTAAATAACCAAATAATTAAAAAAAACAACACTCTCTTCACCGACAACAATTTATTGTAATTATTTCATATCTTGTTTTAATAATTATAATTATTAAAATAAGTTTTATAACATTTTTATCTGATCTAAAAAATAATTTTCATTTTAATATACAATAATATATTAATACATATTGATATTCCATACCAACAAAATAAATCAGTAATAAAAAAATAACATTTTCTTACTCTTCACTACATAATTATATATTAAAATAATTTTTAAAATATCAAAATTTCCGTTTGAAACAGTAACACTTTCAAGTAAGTACCTTTTTAATAATTAAAACTTGCCATCAGAGATTATTGTGACTTTCTTTTTACTTGTTTTTTAATAAATATAAATATTAAAATAAATTTTCCTCATATCAAAACTTATTTCTAACTAACAACTTATGTTGATTGAAAGTCAGAGGGTATAGAATTATGTCTCCGCTTGACGGTTCTAGTCCTAGCAAACATCCGATATATATATAAATATTCACCACAACATTCAATTTAAATGGAAGAAATAAATATAAAATAAATCCAGGTTAACCTGACCACCAAAATGAAGATGTACATCAAAGTTTTTCTGATTGTTTATGATTTTTTTTTAAATAATTTTTTTTTATAAGAGAGATATTTTGATGAGTCTCGGTGATGGCCTGCTCGGTGCCCACTCTATTCTTGCCCTTCTCGACCTTGAGGCTGACGGCCCAAGGGATGATCAGAATCTGTTCTTTGGCCTACATTTTTTGCTCAACGATATTTGATGGCTGAGATTTTAAAATCTCAATGATGATGTCTTTGTCTTCCTAGGCGTAAAGATCCCCCAATTTGGCGGCGCAGAATTCGTCCAACATGTATATTTTGCAGTACCATGTTGGGAGCTGAGGAGCAAGAAAGCTTCAACTACACGTCCTACATGACAACGCTCAGCAGGCCCCTGATGTGCTCGACAAAGGTGTCTTTGGACTGAGGCTTCAACTTTCTTGAATGAAAAAGTACCGTCGAATTCTTCGAGATGGCGCGGTTTCAATTTCAAATTCAAACCAATTTAGAATAATGAATGGCCGGGTTCAAGCTCTTGTTTCCGTGGGTTTCCAAATTCAAATGAGTGTACGATCTGGTGGTGGCGCTCAAGGCGGAGGCAACCGACTGACCGGAAATCCCACGAGAGGAACTGCCAGAAACAATAATAATCGTATGCTATGATATGTATGATATCTCTGCAATGTCACATAGGGTGTATTGAATGCTCAATATTGCTTGCCCATGTTCATGCCCATACATGATGATCTGCCGATACAGAAGTGTACTTCAGGCTGACCCGCAAGGACCAAATGTACTCTTAAAAGTATTAAATACCGTATAGCATAGGAAATGCATTAGTCTATAACGCGACTTTTTCCAGTCAAAATCCGGCAGCAATTCATTGAAATTCCAAGTTTGATAGCTAGTTTCTGCACAATCAATGGCTCCCATGGGTTTTTCAGGGCGCTGAATCCAAATATGC